>JAMKCH010038172.1:0-66389 GCA_023653785.1 Ophioderma brevispina | reverse complement strand
CCTTGCAACCACTTTCTTTGCTCGCCTTCTTCAACCTCTTATACTTCACTGTAATCTCTTCCGTGCCATTTTTCCTCATTTCCTTATACTCATCCTTCTTTCTCCCTATCCCTCCTTCACCCATCATTATTTCCACCCCCCCCGGATCTTTCTCTGTCCCTCTCCTCCCTTTCTTTTTCCCCCACACTTCATCACATACCTGTAACACCCCTTCCTTAAACACACCCCCCCCAGATCGGACACATCATCCCCCACAATGTTCACCCACTCTCATCTCAAAATTCTTTCCTTTTCTTCTTCTTCTTTTCAGCGTCCATAACTTTCCGCCTCCGCACTCAGGGTCAGCGTACCTTGCCGTGCTCCCACGTTTTTTCACCTTCCATTGTCCACTCGGCAACCACCACCTGTGTTGTAATTCCCCTGGAATTACCTTAGCATTCTTCAAAAACTTTCTCCTCTCCTTACCCACAACACAAAAATCAATCTCTGACTCGTTCCCTCTTTTTCCTCCCCCTGAACTAAAAGGTTCACTTTCCTTTTGTCCTCTTTCTTAACCACGTATTCGCTAACACACCTCCGTTCTCATCACAAAACTCTAACGCATCCGTTTCCTTCCAGTTTTTCTCTCCCCAAACCCTTCCCTCCGTTAACCCCCCAAACCCAGTCGATCCCTTTCCCACATTCCATGAATCCACCAATCACAGAGAACTAATTCACCAACACTTTGCATATCCATCTTCCATCTCGTCAGAAAAATGCTCCCTTCTCTCGCTTTCTCCCGCTCTGGGAGCCTAGCCACATATGAGCTTCACTACCTCCTCCTCAAAAAAGCCCTTACCCCGTCATCACCCTATCGCTCCTCCTTCTCACCTCCCTACCTTCGCACACAGTTCCTCAATACCCAAGACTCCCCCCCCCAATCCATCCTTATTTCTTGCCCCACAACTTATACTTTCCTCCCCTCACTCCTACCGCATCCTAGCCCCCTCCCCTCTATCTCCACCTCACTTCCTGTACACCACACACATCAACCTCCTCTTCCTTAACTCTTCGCCAATCTCCACAACAACCCTTCCCTCTCATGCTCCTACATTCAGACTTTCCAACCCTCACCCCGACTGCTCTTCGGTTTTAAGAAGGCGTCAAGTATGCAAGCAACACTTGCACAACCCTGGGTGATTCCTTTCACCTTTCCTCTTATGGTAGGTAGGTGACACCACCCCACACTTCGGGACTTGGTTGGTTGCCCTCTTGTATTTTGTCTTGCATGAGGATTTATTGGAGCATTTTTTTAAATCGGACCCATGCCCCTTCCGGACACGCCATGCAAGGCAGCATAATGTAAGCAGTGCTGGATGACCGCCTTAGCTCTCCAGAGCTGGCGCTCTTACACAAGTTACAGGTAGATTTTATTTTTAGTTCTACCAGGGGTACCCAGCTAACCTCCTCATGTTTTCTTAAAGGACTAATTTCATGATTCTTGAATAATTTGGAAAATTTGGTATGGATGGAAAGCTTAGTAACGTAGATTACATATAATCAAAATAAGTTTGAAATTGTCCACATTTGTTGAGTTATTTTGCCCTTTTAAATTTCCCCGCCCAATAGCTTACTCGAAACGATTCGAACAAATCCACATCGCATGCCAATGTGACGTCAAAGTGTGACCATCCATATTTACGTCGTTGTGTGCCCGATCATATCGCAGTGTGGCCACTTCAATCATAATTAAACACAACGAAATGAAACAAAATATGTCATTCCTGTAACTTTTTTTTCTAATTTTATATTACTAACTATTACTTTAATTAATCAATCATATTACATGTCAGCAATAACCATTCTATGTCAACACGATTTTTTGGTCTCACTTTGACGTCACGAATTGGGCGCTTTTAATCAATGAAGCCGTGGCAAAAAATCCGCCCGTTTTTCCCTCGTATGTCAAAAAAAGCAAAATTAAAAAAAGGCCTCTATTTTTGTTAATTTAACATCAAATTGTATTATTTTTTTCGGGAAATTCGGATGTATGTAACATATATTTTATGAATGTAACGTCAAACGATCTTGACAAAAATCTTGACATATTTCCTTTAACAAAAAACCTGAGGGTGCGTCGTTTAGCCGCCTACGACCGGCCCCTGGACAGGTGTACTGGTTACCAGGAATACCAAGTACATGTTCCTCCTGGCCTGAAGAACCTGACCTGACCTTAAAGGACAAATCATGATTCATCCGGATGAGACAAAATATTTTAAATTTACAGAAATAGCTCAAAAGTGAAGGATATATCTGTATAATCCTCATAAGTTACTTTTTACAACTAAAGAATCGACAGAAAAGGAAGAAAACTGCAGTGTTCAAAGATATGGCTCTCCATTCAATGACTAAAATATCCGATTTTGTACTTATTAGCTTGCTTCTGGCCTTATCATTTGCAGGGTATGTTAGGGTACCTAGTGTAGGTACTTGTTACAGACATGCAAAAATCTGATTTTTGATGCTTTTTTTTTCAATTTTCTGATTTAGCAATCACTGATAGTGCCTTTAACTGACTTAGATTTGATCTTATAATCTCCCAGTTTGTGTCCACAGAGTTATTAAGCGAATCTGCATTGAGGAAGCTTTGACAAAAGCTTTTGGTGTTGTTTTTAAGATCTTGTATATTACCTCTCTTGAAATTGTATACTTTTCTTGGTGGCTTGGGTTTTGCTTTTGTTTGGAGTTGATGTTGAATAAGACAATATTGTGGTCAGAAATACCAGGTAATAAATCTATGTTGTCAATAAGTTGGGGACAGCTCGTAACAATGAGGTCCAAGGTGCTCTCAGATATGGGGCGAGTGATAAGTGTGACTAACTGGGCAAGAGAATTTTCCAAGAGCAGGTTGAGAAATTTAGTATGCACAGATGCTATCTTACTATTTGCTGTGGACCATGTTGGCCAATCAATATCTGGAAAATTAAAGTTGCCACCAATGATGACATTTGGGTGACTTCTCCTGTGTGAGTTCAAAAATCTAGCAATGGAATTTGACAGATCGTCCACTGCAGAATTGGTCTGTGAGCCATAGTATAGCTTGCAATAAAAAGTGGTTTAATTTGGTGCCTGCAAATTGTAAACTGGCCCAAATCATCTCATTATCCATGTCCATTTCAGGCATGTCAACTGAGATGAGTGTATCTTTAATTGCCAAAAATACACCACCACCTTGTAGGTTTCTGTCTTTGCGATATACTGTGTAATTATCAGGAAATGCTGAACAGGTAGGTGTACAGGGCTCGTACGGTCCTTGAAAGTCCTGGAATTTCAAAATCCTTTTTCCAGACCTTGAAAACCCTGGAAATTCACAAATGGTCCTTGAAAGTCCTTGACAATTGCAGTCACTGTGTGATGATTTTTGATTAAAATGAATATCGTGGCAAACCAAAAAGTATGAATTTTATAATCCATTTGCGACATCAACGGCAATGGAGATATAAGAATATATTTATTTAACCCTTATGCTGCTATTACAGGCTGTAACAATTACTGAATGTGTCATAAATGCAAAAAATCACGCACATTTTGGGTTTGTTTTTGTCTTAGTCGGTGTATTGAGAGAAGTTAGTGTTCTCTTAAAAGTGAAACTAATTGCACACATGCCTACTAGTACGGATTTTTCGTATTCCGTACGGAAAATGAAGCGAAATACGGACGTTTTCCGGAAAAAAAATATGGAAATGGTCGCGTCACTAAAATAAAAATAAATTGTATATAAAGTAATAAAATAAGTAAATACAGAAAAATAAAGTTAAGGAAAGAAGCCAATATCTTTTCAAAACAAATAAAAGAACATAGATTTGAAAGATTTTCAATTTATAAAGTCTGTTTAAATGGTTTCCGACATCGTTTTTCTCCCGACTTTCGGAAGGTTTACTCACATTAATATCTTGATTTAACCATTTAACTGCTGTATGCTAAATGTCTTCTGAAGGTATTTTAGTTCACTATTCAACTGCAGAGGTGCAAAGGGGTAGACCTACAAACAATGTATTGTTATAGTGGTTTTGTTTTCAAGTCAAGAACCTTTGAAAGTTTTAGACTCATTTTTCATGCACTTTATTAAAAAAAATACTCCATATGGACTTGGTTCCTACTGACAGTTCCTTGAACGGGGCTGTCAGACGGCGGAGCTCTGTCCATTTTTTCTGGAAAAGCTGTATTTTAAAGAGCTCTATCTCATGATGCAGTTCATATGTACATAGGTAGCTCAGTTTTCAAGTTATGAGCCTTTAAAGTTTAGACTTTAAGTTCATTTTTAATGTACTACTGTAGTAGCTAAACAATATTTTCCTTATGGATACTGACAGTTCCTTAAAGGGAGAACTATCATATTTTTTTTTCAGGAAAGCAGTAATTTAAAGAGCTCTCTCATGATGCAATTGTATATAGATGTCTCAGTTTTCAAGCTATGATCCTTTAAAATTTTTGCCCTCTCTTCTTTTTCATATAATTCTCCATATGGACTTAGTTCCTACTGACAGTTCCTTAAATGGGGCTGTCAGACGGCGAAGCTCTGTCCATTTTTTCTAGAAAAGCTGTATTTTAAAGAGCTCTATCTCATGATGCAGTTCATATGTACATAGGTAGCTCAGTTTTCAAGTTATGAGCATTTAAAGAATAGACTTTAAGTTCATTTTTAATGTACTACAAAGCTAAACAATATTTTCCTTTATTGGATTGTGTTCATACTGACAGTTCCTTAAAGGGGGAACTATTAGATTATGGAACTCCGTCCATATTTTTTTCAGGAAAGCAGTAATTTAAAGAGCTCTCTCGTCTCATGATGCAGTTGTATATAGATGGCTCAGTTTTCAAGCTATGATCCTTTAATTTTGACCTTTTTCATATAATTCTCCATATGGACTTAGTTTCTACAGACAGTTCCTTAAATGGGGCTGTCAGACGGCGGGGTCACCACATAACTACAATGTATAAACAATCTTACAATTTCTGAATGGGGGTACAATGTAGTTCAATGACGCGACCATTTTCTGTATTTTTGTGTGTGAAAACGTCCGTCCATATCTTGCATCATTTTCGTACGGAATACAGAAAATCCTTACAACATTAGTACAACATTAGGTCCTTGAAATTAGCTCATTTAGATCATTGAAAGTCCTTGAAAAGTCCTTGAATTTTGGAAGGAGCTCAGCTGGGTGTATGAACCCTGGTGTAGTATTGCCAAGTTTTGATTCACAACCTAAAATAATATCAGGGTTATGATGTTCAACTATAGCACGAAAGGCAGCCTGTTTGGCAGAACTCTTCAACCCATTGCATTTGATTATCATGGCCTTTAAGCTAGTCAATTTACAATTTTTGGGTACTCCAAAAGGTACTGGCTTTGAGGGGGAATGCGTAGGGGTGATTGATCAACAATGTGTGAGTCCGAACTATCTTCAAAACTAAGCCATGAGAATGGGTTTGAACTCTCAATTGAAGCAGAAGCAAAAATTGAGGTGCTGAAATTTGGTAGACCACACTGGGTACATATCCATGAGAAACTAGTGGATCTGTTACACAAATATTGGTAATTTTGGTCTGACATGCCACAACAGCTGGTGTGGCACCAAAATCCACAATCATTGCATAAGGTCATGTTTTTTAAGTTGGGCACCTAAAAAGGGTGGATTTGTTGCATTCTTAGTTCCCAAAACTTGTTTACATGCTTGTAGTTTGTTAATTTTATATGAGACAGAGCTTATTTTGGTATTATTTTTTTCCTTGGACATTGGCCTTCCAATTTCTGAAGCAAAAAAATATGATTTTAGTTTGTACTAATTACTGTAACTCGTTAAGCGTAAAAAGTCAGGGGTGGATCATGTGGCGGAGGAGCACAATGCTACAAATGGGTGCTACGGACAAACAAAGCATGATATTAGGTTCAAATATCATAGGCAGGTCTAGGTTGTGATCCTCTTTACTTCAGTAAACTAAAAATCTAGAAAACAACAAATGTTTGCGACAAATCTGAAAACGCGCCCTAATGATACATTTTGATCAAAAAAAGCAATTTTCACGAAAACGTTTTGTCGAATTCTCTTCTAAATTTCATAATTGGATGCTTTGGTGATTTTACATCTAGTAACACATCTCAATTATGAAAATATGTCTATTCAGTACCAGATATAGGAGAAGAAAATAGAAGAAATCTAGCCCAAATTTTTGGGACACCGGTATTGGTAAGGGAAGCATTTGTCTGATAAAAGTTGGTTGTTTACAAAAACATTGCTTGGTGGGCAATTTTGGTAATTATATTAAACAGTGCCAAAATATGTATCATCACTGTATGTTTTGGGGGCGACACCCATAAACGGAATACCTTTTCTTACCTGATTTGTTGTTACACCCTGTATATTTTATGAATCACCCCTGTATGATGAAGCACAATTGTATTGTTTCTGAAAAATCTACCGAGTGTAGGCTATAGAAAATGACTTATATAGGGGTGTAAAAGTACGTTTAAAACGTTATAGCAATCAACCTGTAAAATCATTGTAGTTGCCTTAAAAAATGCAACATGCAACGCAATTGGGTCCCAACTTAAAAAACAGGACCATAAAGAGAGCATTATCATTTTCCCCACCTTCTTTTTACAATACGGCAGGGAAAATCAATTGGGATTGACGGGATGGGGCCCGGATTTGTCTCCACTTGGGCCACTGAGATAGAATTAGCAGTAAATAAATGATGACTACTATTAGAGTTTCCAAACTGTAGTTGTAGTGGACCAAAAACGATTTATGTAAGCCTGAGGTATAAATCAAAAGGCTCATCCCCTGTGAGGAACTATGGATCATATGTGAAATCTTAGATTTATGACTCTGTTTTCGCCAGGCAGGTGTGTAAGGAAATCACGCCAGTACCAGTATGTGTATGGAAATTGCCAGTATGTATACAGGGGTGTCGCCATGTTTTTGTGCAACTAAAACTTGTCAAATGGGTTACAATTGACAACAGAATGACAAAGTTTAACAGCAGGGTGGACTTATTGTTTTTATATTTTTCTATCACACGCCATGACTTGATGCTAGCACTGAAAATAAGTTTGGATAAATCCTACCATGTGCATATACCCTACCTTGTTAGGGCTAAAGGTCCATGGCCCGATCGCTAATCCTAATAGCTCGTTCACGTAGCGTTGCACGTCGTCCATACCTACCTCCTACAACGCTACGTGCGATAGTACATTGAAAAAGCCGGGGTGGGTGCGCAGCGGATCCGATGGGGAATAAGAAAATTCAGAATCAGTACAAAACAGCACTTGCTGAAAATCTTTACCTTTGATGTAGTCCTAAATTATATTTATATTATACACACGTTGTTTCCTTGACTGATTTTCCATTCTTGGTTAAAATCTGATGATTTTGAAACAGTGATTTCTTAACCGTTAAAAATCCCAATTTAAACATAGCAGTCACCCCTGGATTGTTCCCAGTTTATTTTCTTTAGAATAGGCACAAGCACGCTTATTTTCTCTGATTACCAATAAATTATGAACATACACCCGGAAGTGGGAGACGACTGTGTCAGGGCCCAAAATACACTTCTTTTTGAAGTATATCATGTAATGTACTGTTATATACTCTTTTCCTGTTATGTTTGATAGGTTATGCTAAATAAAATGAATCTTGGTTCATGTAGGCCATTTTATTGACTCCACGCGACATCAATCATCTATTGATTCCACGCGAAGTCAATCATCTATTGATTCCACGCGATGTCAATCGTCTGTCGATTCCAAGATTCACACTTAAGCTGTTAGTCAAAGTGGCAACTGCTCTGTGAAGGCTAATTCTGTGGATTCTCATCAATCATTTTCTCGTACGGTGTTGCCATAATGATTGAAATAACACAAATTGCTTTAAATTTTGATATATGGGCTTCTTCTTCTTCTTAGCGTGTCCACAAGTCATTGGTAATGGCTTGTGGTGGTGTCAGGATTTATTCAACTTTGTAAGCTGATCCAGGGCCGCGTGTATCCATGATACGGACGCTCCTAACATGGCCCACTTTTTGAGACTGGGGCGGATTGGGAACAGTCAGGGGTTTACACCCTACTCTTATTCGACACTGACTGCGATGTACATGTACAGTTGTGACTCTCTGTACACGGGACCGACGGCTTAACGTCCCCTCTGAAGGACGGGATGCTTTCATGATTTATTTGCCCAATTCCAAGTGAACCATGGAGGAGAGCGGTATTCTGTATTTAATCAATAGCTCGTATACAGATCAAATCCAGAATTGAACACCCGAATAAATCCCAGCAAGTGACCCCACCGGGATTTGAACCCGGGATTTGTTTGGTAAATTTTCGCCACAGGCAAGCACCCTAACCGCTAGACCATGCTCTCCCACATTAACATATGGGCTAATAACGATTCTAAAGTAAAAAAGTGACTTACTATATTCATTTTTGAGAGGAAATAGTTTCAAGAAGTACAATTTGGCTCCAAAATGTACATGATTTACCACACGACTATATGGGAAATTTCGGAAAACCAATCAACAAAAAAAGATAAATAAGGAGCCGAACGTTTTTTCTCCAATTTTCCGATATGTTTAGGTAAAAATTCCATACTTCAAAATACCGGAATAATAACAAATGGGGTAACCATTTTACTTTTTCAAGAAAGCGCACTTACGGGGCACTTACACATAGGGTTCCCTTACAGAAAACATTTAAAAAATTAACTGTTACTCAAATTTGCTCTGGTAAATGATGAATGTTAAACTGCATGCAACACAGTCTCATGCTCTGCGTTAAAAGCGACACCCACTATTTCGGTCTTGTACCAAAATTTTAAGTTCTTGTTTTATATAATTTTAACTTTATTTCATTTAGAACATATTTCATGATACAATTGTAGTGTATAGAGAATGCAATGCCTAACTATTTGAGTCTAATAATAACAATCCATTATCATTAATACAAGTTGATAATACATTCTTCATGTTTAAAAATGATATACAAAAGATAGATGACACAGTAATGTTTGATCAAATAATCGGTGATATAATAATGATAATAGTATGTATACCCAAAAGTGTTATAAAGGAACATTGATGGAGTATCATAAGGGAAAGTGAGGATCCTACACTTACTTAAAACAAAATTTGTTATTATATAATCATAGAACATAAATTGAATATGACGAAGATAGCATATAACAATACAGGAACAAGGGCAGACGACGAACAGACCATAACTCAGACCCGGGACAAGATGTGATCAAAAACAAGATTGCATGTTGATATATACATCATCTCTATAACATTCTGGTCCGGGGTGAGGGGGGGCATGGGCACTTGAGACCCTTTTTACGCGTTTTCTTGTTTACGCATCATCCACTTTTGAATACAAGTGCCCCCCGGATTCTGGTATATTAGGTATATTATAGTTACAGATCTCTCCAATTACTTTCCTACTTTTTAACAAAAGCAAAATCTACGTTTAATGCAGTTTCTATATGTATCAGAAAATCACGCCAATTTAAGCATGAAAATGGATTAAATAACACCCTTCCTCTGATTGATTGGAATTTTGTAACTATTTTAGATTATAAACTGTGTTAATTTATCTCTGTATTTAATGTAGTTAGACTTATTAATATTCCTAGTTTTAATTTACTTTATTGTTCCTGTTAGGTTCCGGTATTTTGGATGAATTATCCGGAATTCCTCAGTGAAAATATGCCTTCGGAATGATTTACAGAATAGTTAAAACGTAAATAACTTAGAATAAACTAGAATTATACAAAATATGGGTGACACTAACCCCAAAGTTCCCTAAGTGACACTACCTAAGGCCTGATGAATTATTACATTTGATAATTAACCGTATCAATCTTATGATAATTATAAACTTAATAAAATTAAAACTAACAAGGCTAGAATAATAATTAAGAAATAAAGGGTGATGCAGTATCCTTTATGGGCGAATAATGTGTCCGAGGTCGGAAAAAATAAATAATGGACGAGGCGCAGCCGAGTCCATTATTTTAATTTTTTCTGGCCGAGGATACATTATGAGCCCATAAATAATACTGCAAACCCTATATTTCTATTCTATTACCGAAAACAGCGTGATATAATGAGAAAATGCATTGGCGACCCATTATTGCAGAATAATGGTCAGTAAACTGACCAATCAGAATGCTGCATTTTCAATAATAGGCAGCAGAGGTAATAGAATCATTCTTAACTTCAGTTGGTTGATTTAATTCTCATATAAAATTGTACACCAGTACAACGTGAAACAAAGAGATGAACATTACGCATCGCAAAAGGGGTGGAAAATGCGTGCACCAAGACACTGAAGCAGACCTCTAAATATTTTGATATGCAAAGACTATTATAATATATTTGGACGTAGCTCGAAAAGTAGCACAGAAACACCCCAATATTTTGGTATCAAAAATTTATCTAATTCCGTGCGATTTTTATTTTTGTCGAAAGGGTTTCCAAGTTAATGACACAGTTTTTCGCTATTTGCGATAATTCAAAGCAATGTGTGTTCCGTACTTCCAAATATCATCAGAACCCATTACGAGGCCTGTGCCGACCGCCCTATTTTTCCATCAAAATCACTTCGTGTCTCAAGTTTGCTGATATATTTGTAATCTACACACTCTCAGCTACATTTTTACACCAAATTTAATTCTTCAATCCAAATAATAACCTAGATATAACATGATAAAGGCACCGTGTATGAATATTACTTTCAGTGAAAGGTATCCCACAATTTTCACTGGAACCATTTAGAGGTCTGCTACCTTGGAACATAAATGATAATTTTCATTGTTTACATTTTCCGATTTTATCATAAAGATCATAATGTTGTGATTAAAATACAGAAAAAAATCACTCGATTTGGTCTAAAACTTTTTGAGTTATGAAAATTTTTTGACGGCTACCGTCACCCAAGAATGCGCCAAGCATCGTCCTTTTACGCCCCTATAAGGCTTAAAAAAAATTGTTCGATTGGCGTAAAAAAATAGGGTAGGTAGGTCGGATTTTTTTTTTTATGTTTCACATACCAGAACACAAAATATATGACACACATACAAAAACATCTTCACTTTTTCTGTAACACATCTTTTTATTTGTCATTTTGAATGTCCTGCAATCCTTTAGAGTACCGAAGTGTGAAGTCATTAAATTCCTGTTTTTGCATTTCAGCGTTTTCATGACCATATATCAGTAAAACATGATATTGCACACAAAAAAATTAAAAAAAATTTGTACACAAAAAGTTTTTTTTGCACACAAAAAAATAAAAATATTTAGGGTCGGCGGTAAAAATAGGGTCGGTCGGGTTACGCCAATCAAACAATTGTTTTTTTTAGGCCTAACTATACGACTTGCTTGTTTTTTTTTTTAACTATCTTTTACACAGCATCAAATACAAACACCAAAAATACAAATAAAAGAGCTCTGTCTACCCTTCCCCCTCTCCCTCCCCCTCCACTCGGACACCTGTCACAAACCGTTGCGATTTTCTGAAATTTACATTCGATTAAGGATCTTTTTGGGCAGTTCAGAAATAGATTCAATTTTTAAAAATTGAAAAAAAAAATATATTTTTCTGTCTTCATTTGCATTCTGCATCTCTTTCTAAATCTGAGCAGAAGATTTTGAGCAAATCTAGAGCATAGCCAGTTTCGCATATTTTTGTCTGGGAATTGGGTAAAAATTGAATCTTGCTCAACACTTATTATTTCCTAAACCTCCATTACACACATACAAATGGCCAGAAAAACACGGCTATCAATATCCCTGCTACCACCAATTGATTCATAAAACACGCTGCACACTAAGCGCGTTCCGCCAAATGATGCCGATTTCAATGGATGATAAGCCACTATTCAACCAACCATGCCAATTAGCTCCAATTCAAGTCCCGTCATCTCAACACCAATGATCTGAATTTAATCCAGCTCCTAAGTTAGTTGTTTGTACAGGTATTAAAATGAGCACGATTTTAAACTTTACTTCACCTCTTCTGATATTCTATGATACAGTACAGATCGAAATGGAGTAACCAGGTCACCCGCAGGAAAATTGCGATGAAATCACGGTGAAATCGCGGGGAACTCGCGAGAAAATTGCGATGAAAACACGGTGAACCCGCAAAATCATCGCGAGGAAATTGCGGGGAAATCGCGGTGGTTTCGCGGGGAAATCTTCGGAAGAAGCCTCGGCCGATCCGACGGCCGCCGATTATCCATCGGGCCTCCCGGCCGTGATAGTGTGGTTCTGACAATCACCTGATACTTAGCTAAAATCAATAATGATGTCAAGTGGCAATATCGATTATTGTGGACCCTCATATTAATTCGGTTAACACATTACACTAGTTTCCTTTCAAACATTTTACATGGTTTCGCGGACATTCCGTATTCCATGTTCATTTTGAACTTGAAAAAAAAACTAACACTCGGAAGCTTTCCGGAGTCGCATTGATGCATCTGCCTTCTTTAGGGAATTCTCTGACACGACACCGCCGTCGTGTAATGAACTGGGGTGGGGGTAATGAATAATTTAACTGGTACAAGTAATTCTTTGGCCAATCATATCGGTGGTAATACCAATGCTAATATTCATATTAAAATTAATGTTAAAATTACACTAGGTCAAGGGCGTGGTGAGAACATTTATTTTATTACCAATTTAAGAGCGTTACCGGGAAGAAAGCCATGTAGAACTTTTAAAAAGTTGTTAACATAACGGCCGCGAAATCCAATCTCATTAAAACGTGGATTTTGGTTGCACTCAATGCACGTGGCAGTCCTGGCCGGACCCATGGCGTGGCTTAGATTGTTGAGATTGAGAACTTATGGCAGTGGACAAGTGGAGTAGCCAGCTTTTGTTTTTTCAGGGGGGAAGGAAAAGGGGCACAGATATTTAAAGGGGGCAAGCATATATTTAAATTTGTTTAGTATAGTAATATAGCCTATGTAAATCACTAAGTTTTCAGGGGGGGCAAGAGGGGGCAAGATTCCCCATAGGGGGGGCAGCTGCCCCCCCCCCCTGCCGCCCCCCTCTGGCTACGCCACTGCAGTGACGTGTAAGCTCATCGTGATGATCCAGAAAACTGAGTGAAAGTCACATGTTTCTGTGTGGAAAACGAATACGGAAAACTTACGAAACAGAAAATATGGCAATAAAACTATATATATTCCTGCATCCTGGCCGTTGCTGTCTAATAATCGCAGTATATTTCCGAAACAAATTCACCATGGTAATTTATTTTCAGAGGGGTAAGGGTTTTCTTGTATACAGAATTTAATTAGGCAGGATTAAAATAGTTCATGGCGGAATCCCTAGTCGTTACCATCATATACAGAATCGGGAATCGCTTTCAATAACTTTTTTTTTTTTATTTCATTCCTCGTAACAATTGTAAAACAGTAATTAACGACAAATAGCTTGGAAAAACAGTTGTGAGAGTGGTCCCTTGTATATTTCTTCGTATTATCAGACGAAGTTACAGAGCTCGGCGAAAACTTAAAAATTACGCCCCTCCATTTGGTAAAGGCCCAGTCTCACGCACAATTCAGCTTAACTCAGGACTCACAATTTTTTACTTCGGAGAGGGGCCCGGAGGGGGGGTTCATTCCTGTAGCTTGGCATCCATGTTGTACATCTCAGCCGCCTTATATTTACTCACAGGAAAATTTAAAATTTCGCCTCTCAAATTTTAATTGCACGTGTATATGACAGTTGATGATTGCCCGAGCGTGATTTCAAAAATAGTTTGGGTATTCACTATTACCAATTGCGTCCGCCCCTCAAGACAGCCGGCGGCTCTGATGCCCAAAACTTTCCACTCACGTGCACGGGGGGACTCTGGGGGATTCCCATATGTTTAGGTCCCGGTTATAATGTATGGATAAGTTTACTGTATGTTTTTCTTTCTTATATCGTGCTCCGCACACGGCTAGGTAAAGGAAAAAGGGAAAACGAAATGCAGGATATTCGACATCGATTCGCGGGCAAGTGGCAAGCACGTGCGGTGTTAAAGATCCCATTGTTCGTCAATAGCCATTCCCACTGACAAGTTAAATTCGTTGGTTCAACATTCATTCAGTAAGAGCGCGGCCGTTTGTGATGAAACAATCTGACGTTCATAAAAACTATTTACACAGAGTATTCTTTTGCTTATAGCCTACGAGCATGAAATTCCACAAAACAACATTTCCAATGATATGCGTGTTGGTTGGGAGGTTGTATAAAATCCGATATATTCATTTAGGCTTGTGTACCGTCTGTATGTTCTGGGTGGCACGAGTTCAACTTCACCCCGCGCCGTTTTTTTTCCCCCACGCTGTCGACGCTTCGTGGCCCGCCCTTTTTCATCCATAATCATTGAATTGAGGATTATTTCATCTGAGAGCGGAGGGGTTATAATGTCGGCTCTATTACGAAATAGCGGCCGTTTTTATGTCCGTTTTTCGCCGAAATTCGGCACATTGTTCTGGAGCTAATGGGGCCTTCGACGGAGTTTATTTTGGAATTTTAGGAGGGAGTCAGTTGGGTCGAAATGTTGGACTTTTGTCAGGTTTTGGACATCATTGATGCCGTGCTTGTCGTCTTTCGTACTGAATGCTATTGGGTTTATGTTGCACCTATTAACCGGTTATAGTGGGGTTCTTCGGGCAAAACCAAAAATGAAATGGTGTGCTGTGTTTACATATCTACCAAGGGCTTACCAGGTACTGAGGTCAACCACAAGTGCGAGTTCATTTGACTTGAGTAGATTTAGTTTTGTAAACAAAATTCCCGGATGAAGGTCGCCCCATATATAGAGATGACACAAAAGAAGTTGTTTTATTGAGACAGGACTTGCGTTATGGTAATTTAACTCGGGGTATTTGCAACCAAGTCTCAAAGAAGTTCAGCAAAAGTCTAATTGCCTACTTAGTGAAGCAAAACTTCAAAATATGCGGCCGTACCTTGCACATTTGGTATCTGGTATCGTCATGCATGCAGGCAAGCATTTTTTTCCATTATGGCATGTTACTGACTATGCATAGGTTTATGGTTATAGGATGGATGAAAAGTTGGGTGTGTTGGTTGTTGGTTCGAAGGCAAAGTTAGAATTTTTAGTTTAGTTATTTGGTATTTTTGGAGGTCTTTGAGAACAATTTTGGTGTCGCTGAGAAACAGAAACCCTATCTGGTTATCATTATTAAAGTTTCGGTGGCTGTTTTCGATACGAGGGACATGCTGCGACCAGGATACTATGCCGCGTTGGCGTTCCTTAAACGATTGTAACACAAAGTTGACCGTTGGAAGGCACCTTGAACTGTTGAAAAACCAGTTCTGGAATTTATAAGGGTCTGAAAGTTGAAGGCACTTTAATATATGAGGTTTTCTAGATATAAATATTTGATCCTCTATATGCTAAACAAAAGAGGGTATTCACTTGCGACAGCGGTGGGCATACTGCGGGAATACTTTATAACCCTACCCTGGGTACATTTCAATGCGAGTTGGGCGACAAACCGCTTGCCTTACTTTTGACGTGTTTAGATATTTGTGTCGACGGTGCTCCACTACATTATTGACCTAACATTCGACTTGGACCTTGTAAATATCCCGCTGCGGTTGAAAAGCGGAAAATGTTGAAATAAGTGGCGGTAAGCATATCACTACTAAGTGGAAAGCTTTGGAACACATCTGCCAGAACTTCATTACAGGTTTGACTAGGAATATCCGAAAAATTGTTCAACAAGATCAGCGAAATTGGTCAATATAATCCTCTATTTTTGATAGAGGTAGTTCCCTCAAAGTGGCCTGAAACATACAAATAGAATAGAGATTTTCTGTAAAAAACCCCTTAAAACCAACAATGTGCCTGCTACCAGTATGTCATGGACACCGTGTATTCTAACGTGTGCAACAAGGCGTCAATGATTGCTGTAAAAGGCGGCATATATACGGATTGTTATCAAGCTTGCTGTTTACAGATCATTGTAAGGCAGGCCGTGGTAACCTGGGAGAGTGTGAATGTAAAAGTTTGTGTACATTTGCGTTTACCTTCACACGTAGTCAAAAGAATCAATGACCAAGTCTCAATTGAGTTATATAGAATGGCTCTAATGACCCTATATGGCCCTTGACCCCATTTGTAATCGACATATAACACTTTGAAACTAAAGGGCTAGGACAAACTAAGGGACCACTGGTCCAAGACTCTTAACTGGTATGCGCAGAATGACACCTATGATGACCCATGTGCCCTTTTTGACCTTAATGGCCCTAGTGACTTTTGGCCCCATTTGGTCAACATATACAATTTCTGCAAAAAAATCAACTTGTGGGCTTGTGGGTTGTCCGGCTAGTGTTCACCGTCCGTTACATACGGATAGAAATTGTGGTGTGGTGGGAGAGTACAACGTACGAGGTTGGGTCACGATTTGGCGGGGTTCATTTTTGGGTCAAAGGTCATACAGGCGGTCGTGGTCGGGTAACTGGGCAGTCTTGACTAGGATTATGAGTTTGGTTATGGTGGTAGAGTTTAGCCGCTGCAGTTTTCTGGTCACATTTACGAGGGGGCATTTGGGTTAAAGGTATCAGGGGGGTCATGGAAAATGATGGTGGGGTTGAGATAAAATAAAACGTATGTTTATAACAAGTAAGAAATAAGTAACCATTTTAGCAAAAAGATAATATAGTCCTTGGTTTCTGACATAGTTTTTCTCCAGACTTCGGATGGACAAGCACAGCAATATTTATATTAACCATTAAACTTGCACTGCTATAGGCTATGTGTGTCAAAGTGTTAACAAATTACTCCAGTGGTTGCAAAGGGATAGCGACAAGAAATGAACCTGTTGTGATTTGCTGTTGCCTTTTTGAAGATTGCTCCATCAGTGCTATTGAGTGCAAAGGGTTAGGTGATAATTATTTGAGTGCCTGGTTGTGACTTTGGTCCCCAAATGACAGTGCCCTAAACGGGTTTCTGTCAGACGGCGGAGACCTGTCAATTTTTTTCGGGAACGCTTTATTTTAAAGAGGCTTCTATCTCAGGGTGCAGTTCATATGTTTGTAGATGGCTTCGTTTAAAGTTAGGGCTTAAAGTTGACGTTTAATTCGACTTCTTTCATTTTCAATAATTTTTTTTATTTAAAATCTCCATATGTTGTACTTATTCCTACTGACAGTTCCTTAAATGGGAGCTGTCTACGGCCCGGAGCCCTGTCAATTTTTTTCGGGACAGCTTAATTTTAAAGAGCTCTTATTTCATGATGCAGTTCATAACGATGTAGGTGGCTTCGTTTTCAGTTACGAACCTTTAAAGTGACTGTTACTTCAACCTTTTTATGGCATTCTTTTGAAAAGCCACTGGACTAAGTTCCTAACGACAGTTCTTAAATGTGGAAGCTTTCAATTGATCTTTAGACAGTATCCATTGGTGGCTGGACCCTCTTGATGAGTTAGTACACTGAAATGCCGCTATTTTTTTAAAAATATCCCTGATTCGAATCAAATCTCCAGATTCAAGATCCAAATCTCACTGATTCCAAAATCTCATGTGGGCAGCCTCTGCAAAGTCATCCAGGGTCGTTTCGGGAACTTAACGTGCTTTACGTTATGGATATGAGTTTTGTTAGGTTGAGTAGGGAGTTTCGCAATACAAGTTTTTGTTAATGTTTTCGAGGGGTCATTTGGGGTCAAAGGTATCATGGGGCTGAAGGGTAACGTGGCTGTGCTTTGACGTATGGATATGAGTTTGGTATGGTGGTAGAGTATCGCCCGTACCACTTGTGATCACCTTTTCGAGGGGTCAGTTGGGGTCAAAGGTCGTCCAAGGGTCATTATTGGGTAACTTGCTGTTGAGGTTCATACCCAGGCTTTGAGTATGGATATGAAGCACCCAGGGCGCTAATTAGAAGTCGAATACAAGTACCTTGGTTTCTGTCTGAAAAACATTCCAGTCTAATCATTAACGGGTTATGGGTTATACTCAGCTAGCGAAGCCCACGCGCAGCGCGGGGGGCTCCACACTAGTAATATATACAATTTCTGCAAAATAAGTTACAGTGACCACCAACAACATGCCTCAAGGAACTTGTAAGACTCATATAGGTAGTACAGTTGACCTCTAATGGACCAAATGACATTCCCAAGTTCAAACCTTTGCCATCTATATTTATGTATAGGGGGGTTGTCTGTCACTGTGTTCTGTCAGTCGGAAGCATATGTCTATGAGACGAGGACTTGGGGTTCTCGATTGATTTATTGAGGAAAATTAAAGGTCATGCAAGGTCATAAGGGGGTAATTTCAAGTCAAAGGAACCGCAACCCGAGGGTATTCAAGCCAGGTGATCGCAAAACACAGGTGATAGCCAAATGAGGATCGCCTAGTAAAATACTATTAAGAAACCACGGTCCAAACTTTTGGTATGTACAGAATGGGACGTCTTATGGCCCATAGCCTTTGACCTCCAATGAACCTACGGCCTTTGAACCCAAATATCTAACATTCTTCCAAGTTAAGTTATACCAAGGGACCCGTGGGCGGTATGTCAATGAGTAATGACCCACAGGAACTAGACCCCACAATACACATTCCCTAAATCCCAATGATGGATTAATGATCATTGATGCATCGGTTTGCATGTCAAGATTTGAACGTTTCACTCTGCAAGTGATTACAGAGCAAGGTTATCAGAATTAGGGTTTCCCCAATGCATAATTACCGTTCCGCCATTTAGAAGGGGGGGGGGAATGGATAAAAATCCGTGATTACTTTTTCTTTATTGTCAATTTCTGTTGGTTTTGTATTATCGCAACAAATAATTTACCCAAGGGTTTGTTGGCCCTACCTTAATATATTTAAAGTAAGAAAAATATGTTACAACTAGCGTATATTTGACGACACGAAGTAAAATGATGTAGTCCTTTCTTGATTTACAAGCTGTTGGTGGATGCTGGCCCCAAGACTTGTGAGAGCTATAACTTTGATTAAAAGGGACCGGGGGGTGCAATTTGTCATTCCGCTGTGTATTATGATTAGGAAGAAATGTGAAGGAAAGAGATCTTGTGATTCCAGCGTTGTGTGTTGTCGTAGTTATTACTATTTTACGATTGTTACGATGAGGAATTTCAAGAACAGGTAGGAAGTTCCACTTGTATCGAATTCTCCTAATTCGTTAGGACTCCCTTATGAACGAGTAAAATCATGGGAATCTCCCGCATGACGTATATGTAAATTAACAACACTTTGAAAAACCCGGGACACAAAAAAATTTCCACTGTCAACATACTTTCGCTCATTTTTACATGTCTGTGACACAGAATAAAAACTTGACACATACGTGTTTTAAAACATCCACGGGTTAGATTTGGGAAAATGGAAATTGTGATTCCATCTCGCATAAAAAATCCATGTAAAAAATCCTTATTGGACAAAATCATTTTTCAAAGTCTGTTAGCTATTTTATACACGCCCGCCCCACGGTAAACAGGTGCACGGTGCCTTCTGTCCATACATGTAACTCAATTAACTATTAACATCTGAAGACCCGGACTCTGAAGACATGTGACATTTTAAACAATTGATCATCATAAAAGTACTTTACAGAAAGATTGGTTATTATCTCAATATTTTCGTTTGCTATGCTAGCACATTCAATTCAATCCATAGTCACTCGAAGACTGTAGATTTAATTCGCATTCTTGAGCTATTATATGATTCGCTCAAATTGAACAATTTGTGTGACGCCAAATAGAAAATTACTTAAAGTGGGAATTTGTAGGGATTTAACACGTGTGTGTGTGAATGTCGGTGGCTTTTGCGGCCGTTCTGTAACAATCTAGGTTTGAGCTGGAGTGTCGTATTCAATGGAACTGGATCGATAGCTTCTGCATATTTGATCGATAGCTCGAGGCTGCTTTCATCGCAAAACCACCGCAAACTCCCCGCTAACTTCGGCGGCCGTCGGGTATAAGTCTCACTGCGGGGATGTAAGCATGTCTGTGGACTCGTCAGCCCCCGCGATATTATCGCGATGAAGTTGCGGGGTTTTGGGGTGTGAAACGCGCCGATGATGAATTGCGGTGAAATGCAGGGCAATTGCGGGGAATGCCTGGGAAAATGGTTCTTCATGTCGATATGTATGTACAGGGATAATTTGCTCATTTTTAATACCTGATTTGAATATATTTGTTGGCCATATGGGATTCAGACGGACACTCACTTTTTTTTCACTGTACTTCATTTAATTAAAAGATTTTTCTACACGAAAATAAGTATATATGAAATACATGAACCGGGGATCGGTGCTTGATGAATAACCAACATGGCGGCGATACACATATTCGGTGATATCCACAATGGGGAATGAAGGGGATCGGGAATTATAACCCAAACATGCAGAGATACAGATTATTTGGGATATCCTCATGTGGAAATTGACGGGGATTGGTGAATATAACAACGTGCGGAGATAACCATTTTTCGGTGAATATCACATGTGGAAAATCACATGTAGCCTTTGAATATTTTTTTTTTTTTTTTTTTTTTTTTTTTAATTTTTTATTTTCATCCTGATTTTTAGATGAATATCCACATGTGGAAATACAATGAATTTAGGAAATATCCACCGGAAATAGACATTTTCGGAATATCACATGTGGAAATTCACGGAGATCTGTGAATATATCACGGGCGGAGATTAAACATCTTTCGGTTGAATATCCACATTTGGAAATACACGAATGTGTGCAAATATCCAAATGAGGAAAATACCAAGCGGGATGATTGGTGAATCTCCACATGTAAAAGAGGGGTAGCGGATCTGTGATTTCCACAAATAAGAGGATGTGGATATAAACGGGAAATCAGTGAATTTCACATGTGGGAAAAAAGCGGACGGTGTATTTTACACATGGGCAATACACCAAATCGGTCCAAAAAAAATAGTTCGTTTGGCCCTAAGATGTTCATAGGGTAAATGAGTCAAATAGTAGCTTTCTTCTGATACCAAAATGTTGACACTTCCGGTAAAATCTGGAGCTTCTGGGGACGAGGCTATTAGCACTTGGGCCATGGACCTTTAATCACAAATAAGTTGCGTTTTTTTATGTCGAGGGTTGGCCAATAAGAAGGACGTAATTCAACACTAAAAGAAATATAAAGAATTCTTTTAATTCTGCTGTTCATAATAGCTCATCTAAAGTTTATATGTTTGCTTTAAAGTGACAGGAGGAGATTTTTTACGGTACAAATTCTCGCAACTTTCACTAGATCGTGGTTGTGGTAGACCACCTACCAGGGACGTTTCGAAGGTTTATTGGACTAAAAAGGTGCAAAGAAAACCGCCAAACCGCAAACCTTGTTTGAAACTTGCATGCTATCGTATCGGTCCCCATAGAAACACCGTGTGCCTGGACTTTCTGTCGGCACGACCAGAAACTACTAGTTGTCGGATTTGTTTATTCCGTCAGTTCATTAAACGTGTTTGGGGCGTGTCGACGATTCCATGCGTTCTGAGAGGTTGTAGTGCTGTACCCAATCAATTACAATAGGAATTCGATGCTACGTTACCGGATCAGATGACGGCCCTAATTAAAAAATGTCCCTTTTCTCCCCGAAGCAAATATTACAAGCAAGCAAATGCACTGAATAATTCAGACACCAAACTTGAACAAAACTCTGAGCATTCAACATAAAATGATATGAATAAGTAATTATTACAACCCAAGTTCTTTACGTCACTAAGGAATATTAGAAAATCTGATACGTTTACATTTATTCGTCTTGTTCCATGGATTGATCCATTGGTCCAAAATTTTATAAGTACTTTAAGAGTTTTGGTCAGTCATAACAAACTACAAACACGTTGCCTTATCCCTCCTCTTCACCCACCTTGATTTCATGAATTTATCCGTTCTTTGATTGACACCCAAACGAACGAATCAATAGCGTGTCTCATACTTTACAACATCTATTCATTGATCGGGTACGAACCCTTTTATAAATTCCGATACAAAAACGTTCATTTACAATGGGTTAAAGCATCATTATTCTGTTGAACAAAGATTTGAGCATTTCACACACACACACAATCCGGCTTTTTTTAGTTTTTGATCTCACACATCCCCTCCACATTGATTCGTCCCATCGACACATATGCGCTTTACGACAGGAATAAAAATCAGACTATAAATCACCATCTTATTACATAAAGAATGGCGTATTCAGCTTATTCACTTCAGTTGTGTCTAATACATTGGTAAGCATTCCAATATGTAAAAAAAAAAACGGGGGGGTTTTGTTTCGGCAAAATTGGGGGCGCTTCTTCTTTCTGGAAATCTCCTCATGTCTCTTTAAGTACCATAAACCAAAAGCTTTTTATGGATTTTACAATTTTGAGTAATGGACTAGATTTGCTTATTATAAAATATTAACATCCCATTTTCTCAAAAGCATTATTAACAGCAGAATTAAAGACAACTATTCAGTGATTTGAAAAAAAATTATTTGAAATTTTCAGAATAGCTCAAAGTGAAGGATAAGTCTTTATAATTCTTATAAGTTACCTTTTCCAGTGTAGAATTAACATAAAAGGAGAAAAACGGCATGGTGTTCAATATAAAATAAAACACCGATTCTCCATTCAATTATCGTGTTGTAGTAATGCCCGTATCGACACTAATGACTAAAATCTCGATCCTGTCCCTTTTAAAGGTTGCTTCTGGTCTAATCATTTGCAGGGTATGGTTAGGATACCTGTACTTGTTACATACCATGCAAAAATCGATTTTTGATGTTTTTTTTTCGATTTGCTGATTTAGGCAAATCACTGATAGTGTCTTTAAAGAAATTAATATTTCTTTTAAGTGTTGAGTTACGTCCTTCTGATTCTCAACCCTCGATGTTCACTCATACAAATTTAAGTGGCAAACTTAACTATTGTTTACGACAAAAGCAAATCTCCTGTGTGTAGTAGAAGTAGTAGTACTACTACTAATAATATCCGTTGTTTTTTTTTGTAGAAAAAAAACCAGGAAGACACTTGGGGCAGCGAAGAATTAAGCAAATCCTTAAAGTTAGATTTATAAAGGTACATGGTCATATGCCACAGATTGGTCAGAAGGTAGATGTAACAATATTAAAATTCATTCTTCACACTTCAATTTGGGTAATTTGAAATTGAGATGCCTAGTATGGTTTGTCATATTTGTAGGTGATTATGTTCTCTTTCAATACTAGCTCCAAGTCATCGAACATGGTATGTGTCAGTTGAGGATCTGGTGGCAGAGGCGTCCATAGCAGGGTTCACATTTTTTTTTCTCTGGGACGGTTTCTGCTCCTTGTAGTGTGGGCATACCCGCTGCTCAGTACCAAACTAAAATATGCTTACATCTATTTGCAGGATGCTGTGACAGAAGACAGTTGCACGTAAGCAGCGGCAGCATTGAAAAGACCAAATAACGAGATTAAAGAGAGAACAAAAGAAATGGGAAAACACTCAAAGAAAGAGATAAGGATAAAGACAGCTTAAGAGAGAAGAGGACGCCAAACTGGACGATGGAAGTGATCTGATAAACAGCATGATAAAACAGGAGAAAGGAAGAATGGAAGCCAGAGGACGTAAGTATTTGTTTCTGATTGAAAGCAATGGCAAAATTTATTATAACCCGTTTAGAGTGTCACTCCTACTGCTAGCGTAGGCAAAATAAACACTTTACCCAAATTTTTTTTAGACCAAGGAGTCATAGCCCTTTTCTTGACTTTTGACTTTGGGAATTTAATGCATAGGACGGGGTGTCCCTGTGCTCTTCTCTCATGAGAATTCTCCTCCATTATGGTCTTGCCTTTGCAATAGATTGGGTTTTGGAGGTCCAAGCCTGTGTCCTTGGGGATCTGGTCCTTCCATCTTGCTGGTTGGCGACCTGGTCTACGCTTGTTGAAGTCTTGCGTATAGCTGGTATGGTAACGTGGTCCGGCATCCTGATGACATGTCCAAACCACTGTCTAGCGTCTCCGGTGACTGCATCCGGTTGATGGTGCATGTGATGTTAAGACGCTGTCTCATTTCATCATTTCTAATTTGTTCGAAACGGTTTTCACTCCTAGGATGGACCGGAGAAATCTCATCTCAAAGCTTTCTAGCTTTTGGCAGTCGGCCTTGCGCAATACCCAGGACTAGGCTCCATAGGTGCAATGGGGAGTATTAAGAGACTGGTATATTATGACTTTGAGCGATCGTGTGATGTCATGATTGCTCCAGATGGATCCTGAGTCTACGATAATGCCATTCTGCCAGTCTGTAACACCTCTTGATGGTCCTCTTAAACCGAAGGCAATTATATTCCAAGGAAGACAAATCATTTACTTGTCAAATAGGCGGTGTTCGTTAGGGTGAGTCTTGGGTCCATCGGACAAGATCTTGCATTTAGATGGGTTGATCTCATTTCCCATTTGGCGCAGACTTTTTCCAGTTCTTCTGTGTATAGCCTGTCAACTTTTCAAAGACCATTTCCAGCAGGGTTTTGTGTCATCGGCCATAACGAATGTTGTGATTTTCATCTTCCCATGTGGATTCCGGAGCATAGGTTTTGAACTCCTATCATTACAAATCTCTTAAGAAAGATGAAGAGGCATGGAGATAGAAGGCATCCCTGTATCACAACCAACTAAGACTTCGAACCAAGCAGTGATGTTTTCCATTCACCACTATTGAGCATAGGTTGCTAATTAACATCTTTTCAATAAGTCTACCAGCTTGCTCTCTATGCCATTGATCTTAAGCATTTCCAGAGTTGCCTCTACAAAATTGGTATCACATGCGCTTTAAAAATTCTAGAAGTTCCAGTGTATAGGAATGCGTCTTCGTTGGCTTCTCTAGCCACTTGGCGAATAATAAATACAGCATCAGTAGTAGCTTCTAAAACCACATTGTTCCTCTCCAAGGTAGTCATCTATGGTGTCCTGGAATCCGGTTTCAGGATCATTCTACCGAATACTTTCCTGGGATGGACAGTAAAGTTAATTGCTCTATAGTTGGCGGGTTCTAGTTTCTCACCTTTCTTGTATATGGAGTTATCAGTCCCGTGCTCCAGTCTTCTGGAATTTCCCTTCTACCCAGGCAATGTTGATATTTTCAACAGTAGCTGTTTCAATGCTGGGCCACCTGCTGTCAGGGTTCAGCAGTAGATGTTATCCCATCCACATGGGCTTTGTAGTTTTCAGTTGCGTAATGGCCTCTTCTTACTTCCTCTATTGAGAAAAGCATGCCTGTTGAGTGTAGAAGGGCCAGGTTCTGGGATGGAGTGACCAGTACTTCTTCATTCTGGGGATTCCGTGTTGAATGTGTGCTGAGTGTCTTCCCAGCACTCATACTTCTCTGAGAGCAGTTTGAGGGAGCCATGTTGTCTTTGCAAGCTGCTCGCAGTTGTGCTCTTTCACTCCCTAGTCTACGGACACACTTGAAGAGTTCAATGGCTGTTGTTCTTCCTAGCATGGGCATCTCCATCTCATTTAACTTCCTTTTCGAAGAAGCTTCTTCTTCAGCTCGTTACTGATATTGACCTCGTTACAGTTTGGAGCCATCACGGGGCCGCTCGGGCACCCACTCCCCTACGTATCGTCCTCCGCCGGGGGTCCCTCCCTTTCCTCCTTCTCCCACCCCCCCCCAATCCTTGACGGGGGGGTGGTCCACCCCTCACCGACCCTGGGGATCCTAGGCGGGGGGGGTGGGGTCCCGGGGGTCGGGCGGAGGGGGGATGGGCATTGGGGGTCTGTCCACAGGGGCGGGGGTCTAGGCCCCACCACTGCCGGGCACTCTCCCGGGGGGTCGGGGTTGGGGGGGGGGCTGGCTGGTCCCTTTGGGGGGCCTCCGGGGGGGGTCGGTTTGGAAAGGGGGGTTACACCACAAAAAAAACAAAAAAAACAAAAAAAAACAAAAACAAAAACAACGTAGTTGGACTTATTATGTGCAGTGGGGTTGTTCATGCATTTGGCTCCCTTAATGTCCTCTTTGATGACATGCCTTTCTTTACTTCTTCAGGGAGCCCATTAATTTGCCAGGGGGGCCCCTTTTTCACACCCACTGTTTCTTCTGATTGATTGGTTGTTTCCTTGAGTTGGTCCATAGCCCTCATATCAGTTGGTCTTCTAATTGGAGGAGGGGTCCAAAGGCACCACCTATCTTTGCACAGAATTCTGATGCAATTGTGGGTCGCTGAATCGACTGGACGTTCGTCATTACTTCTGGGTACCGTGTTATACGTGTGGTTTTGGTAGGTATAAATTTTACCTTAGCCAGCACCAGGTTGTGGTCTGAAACGACATCGGCTGAGAAAGCAGTAAGAATCTGCAGTTCTGAAGGTTTTCAAGGGTCAGTTGGGTAATGTGATGAGCCAATCAGGGTTCATATATTGCCAAACATGGGAGATTTGTCTCATGTTGCCTTTTCTACATCTTGTTGGAAGTAAGTGTTGCATACAACCGGTTTGTGGAGTGTACCAGAATTACAGGAGCTTTTCGCCTGTCATTGATTTTTCCAAGTCCAGATCTACCCAATGTGGGTGGCCATGCATGGTCCTGGTAATATGTCCCTAGTTTGGCATTGAAAGCCCCATCAGGTGAGCTTCTTTCTTACGGGATTCTGTAGGTGGAGGCTCTGCAGGGTGCATAGAATGTCGGATTTCTGCTCCCTGTGCTTCAGATATGGGGCCCAGACCTGGATTGAGGTTTAGATGCCGTCCTTAATATTAAATTTGGCTGTGATAATTTTGGCTGAGAATGCTTATAGCTTGACCAAACACGGGGAAGCTTTTGGGATATCATGATCCCTACTCCATCTCTGCGGATGCCGTCCACTTTGTCTCTAGACAGTTAGGATAGTAAAATTCTAGCTACTTAAAACAAAATCTGGCAAGTATTGTTCATCGCAACTGAATTGTGGACACATCCATACAGGGCCGGTATGCAGGATTATTTTGGATAGGGCGAGATTTTAAAAGTAGACTTTTTGGTGGGCCCTACAAATACGTGGGAAGGCAGAGGGTGTGGGCGGATAGACAGCAAAACCATTAACCAACACGTACGGGGGGTAGTTGCCCTAAAGGCCGAGGGTCACTAGGGATGCAACGTATAAGTGTCTCCTGACGTCCCAGGGCAAGGACAACAATTGCATGCAATCAGTGCTTTCCATGAGTTTGAGCCATTTTCCCCGCAGAGGGATAATGGAAAAAAGCTTTGGTTTTCAACGTCGGCTGCGGGAAAAGCGGCCCCAAAAGTCAATCAAAAGCAATGACCGAAATGTCACGCTATTCTACTTCCGGGGGTTTGCAAATTTGACATTGACAAACTGCTCAAATTGGAGGGCCACCATACAGTGACGGCGGTGGAAACCGCAGGGACTTGGGGAAGGTAGTGCATGGTGGGATACAAAAGTGGAACAGCTCTACCTCAAAACAAAGGTCCAAAGGCCTACAAATGCAAAATACAATACCAACAAGAGCAACTAGGTATAAACAAAATAGACGATGATGAAGAGAGAGAAGCCACAGACTCCAAAAATGTAACATAGAGGGAACAGGAAAGGGTAAACCAGTCACAATGGCAAAGACTTTCTTAGAGGCACACAGACTGCAAGAGTAGTTTGCCGCAGATTGGTGTCCCAATGAATGTTGCACAGGGCCAAAACGTAACTGTTTCTGCGCATAACAGCAATGAAACTCCCACTTGACTTACAATACAAAATCACTCTCTGACAAGTCCTTAGGTGAGCAGATTATGGCCCCCCAAAAGTGCTCTAAAAATGGCGGAGGTGGCAAGTCACGTAATACAAGCTGATTTTGGGAAAGTATGGATGTGACAACATCACAATCAAATTTACCCAGAATCCCTTTGGCAACATATTATAATGGCGTCTTCAAATGGCCACCACTTTCTTTTGTTGGGGGCGTGTTGGGAGCAGACCTCTAAATATTTTGCTATGTTTTAGATCTAATATATTTGGAGTAGCTCGAAAAGTAGCTCGGAACACAACCCAAAAATTGGTATCAAAATTTTAGCTAAATCGGTGCGTTTTTTTTATTTTGTCGAAATGGTCCAAGGTTTCATGACACAGGTTTTCGCTTCTTTGCGATAATCCAAGCAATGCGTGATCCGTTACTTTCAAAATATCGCCAGAAAGCATTAAGAGGCTTGTGCCGACCGTCCATTTTTCATCAAAATCACTCCGGGTCTCAAGTTTGCTCATTAATTCGTAATCGACACACTCCGCTACATATTGACACCAATTAATCTTCAATCAAAATAATAACTAGATATAACATGCTACAGGCAGCGTGGAGAAATATTACTTTCAGGGAAAGGTATCCCCACTTTTCACCGGAACTATGTTAGAGGTCTAATACATAGAATATAAATGATTTCATTTTCAATTGTTTACATTTTGGAATTTCACCTAAAGGACCGTAATGTTGTGAGTAAAAATCCGAAAAAACAATCGAATTGGTCTAAAACTGTTTGAGTTATGAACATTTTTGGGATACGTCACCCGAAAAGCGCCAAAAGTGTCTTTTTACCCCCCCTGAGCGAGTGACTGAAATGCTTGCTAACGTGCATTCGTTTGCTTACGCCGCTTGCTTGATGTTCCGATTACTTTATTTAAAAAGAAATATTCACTCTAAACACAGCTTCAAATATAACCACCAAACGTCACGAATACTAAAAGAGCTCTATCTACCTCACCCCCCCAGGCACCCCCCCCCACCCCCCACCCACCCCCCCCCCACCCCCCCCCCCCCCCCCCCCCCCCCCCCCCCCACCCCCACCCCCCCCCCACCCCCCCCACCCGGCACCTGTTACAAAATGGTGCGAAGTTTCTGAAATTTACATTCGAATTAGGGATCTTGGGGGCAGTTCAGAAATAGATTAGATTTTTAAAAAAGGGAAACGGGATTTTCTGTCTTCAATTGCATTCTATACCTCTTACGAAATCTGATCAAAGAGTTTCATTTTTAAAATTAAATTTAGAGCACTAGAGGTAGCCGATTTCGCATATTTTTGTCTGGGAATTGCGTATTTTTTAGTTTATTAACCCCCCCCCGCCCACAAATATTGAAGATAAGACACTTAAAGCACATGCTCTGAATTGCAATTTGTATAGACAAAATAGGCCTACTGTTGCTGCATTTGCAACAAGGGTTCGTTCCTATACGCCTGCAAAATCAAATTAAGACCATTTCACCCTCACCCCTCTCCCCAAACCACGACAGAATTAAATTTTGTAAGGAAAAGGAAAATATGTAATAGAGGAGAAAGTGAAAGAAAAAATGGGCTCCACCGGGCAGTTATGGACTTATGCTTGTACAGAAGCAATATTTTCCTCTCTATTGATGCTGTCATGGATACAAGACGCAGTGCTTCCGCCCTCGACGGCAAAATGTGGTTAGGTTTGGAGTGTTCGCGGTAGCCAGACCTCTAAATAGTTTGCTATTGTATTGACTATGATAATTATTTGGACGTAGCTCGAAAAGAGCCGGAAACACCCCAAAAAAGTTGGTATCAGAAAATGTAGCTAAATCGGTGCGCTTTTATTTTTGCGAATATGGTCTCAAGGTCATGACCAAGTTTTTCGCTATTGCGATTAATTGCCAAGCAATGCGTGATCCGTACTGTCAAATATATCGCAGGAAAGAAAGCATTACGAGGTGTGCCGACCGTCCTATTTTCATCAAAATCCACTCCTTTGTCTCAAGTTTGTCTCATTAGATTCGTATATACACATCTCAGACTACATGTGACACAAAATTTAATTCTCAATCGAAATAAGAACCTAGATATAACATGAATAAAGGCAAGAGTGTATGAATATACTTTCAGTGAAAGGTAATACCAAACTTTTCAACGGAACTATTTAGAGGTCTGCTTACTGTGGGTATTAATCATTTCTATACTTCATTGTTAAAATAATCACAATTTTGAACACCTTTAAAATTATTTTATCAATCAAAATAAGTGGCACTACTAATATGTAAAGGGGCATTTCGTGATCCACGCACTGCGTCCCCCCGACTTACCTAAAAAATGTTGGATTTTTATTATCATCTGAACCTGTAGCCTTAGTAATCACGCTGTGCCGAATCTTGCGTGCAGATTCGGTATCGAATCTGTGAGAAATTCACTCTTTGAATTTTGTATTTTTCTGTCCTTAAACGAACAAAAAAAATTACGCAACAGTAGACTATGGGACCGGGGGAAACGAAATTCTCTACACAAAACCGCAAGATCGGGATTCAACTCAAATTTTGAGGAAAAGCCTTCTCAAGATTATCTAGTGACAATGAAGAAAGCAAAGGTGTGAAATAGGGAAATGCCTTTATATTGGAACACTTGCAATGGCAAATATCAAAACTTACAGAGGGGCTTGCCAAAAGGCCACCAAGTGGTTGAATGCTAATTATAATGATTAAAATATGTCCAATTGTGAGCTGTTTGGAGAAGTATTAATTGGGCGGTGGTGAAATAATGTTGATATTTTGGGAAAGTATGGGTGCTGACAAACACAAATACCAAAATACCAGAATCCCTTGGGGCGGGAACATATTCTATGGTTTTTGGTCTTCAAAATGAGCGCTGGTTGCATGTTCAATACTGCATTTCAGAATCGTGTTTTTTGAAACACTTTTTTGCTATTTTTTTCATCAATTATGCCCTAAGGCGCACTCCTATTTAATAACACGTCGTGGAGGAGGAGAGGTAGGAGGGTTGGTTTGAGGATTGGGGTGTATTGAAAAATCGGGTGAAGAACATGGAAGGAATGAGTAAGGACGGTTGCTGCGAATGTGAGGTGAATCCGGACACCCCCGTGACGGGGATAAAAGCCGGATTTTAAAACTTTGGTTTTAGTTTTTTAGTACAATAGCACACGTGCTCACTTACAATAGACATTTTTCGGTGAATATCCACATGTGGAAATTCACGGAGATCTGTGAATATATCAACGTGCGGAGATACACATCTTTCGGTGAATATCCACATTTGGAAATACACGAATGTTTGCAAATATCCACATGCGGAAATACAAGCGGATTGGTGAATCTCCACATGTAAAAGAGGTAGCGGATATGTGTATTTCCACAAATAAGAGGATGTGGATATACACGGGAATCGGTGAATTTCCACATGTGGAAATACAAGCGGATCGGTGTATTTCCACATGTGGAAATACACCAAATCGGTCCCCAAAAAATAGTTCGTTTGGCCCTAAGATGTCATAGGGTAAATGAGTAAAATAGTAGCTTTCTTCTGATACCAAAATGTTGACCACTTCCGGTAAAATCTGGAGCTTCTGGGGACGAGGCTATTAGCGATTGGGCCATGGACCTTTAATCACACAAATAAGTTGCTGTTTTTTATGTCGAGGGTTGACAATCAGAAGGACGTAATTCAACACTAAAAGAAATACTAAAGAATTTCTTTAATTCTGCTGTTCATAATAGCTCATTACTAAAGTTTATATAATGTTTGCTTTAAAGTGACAGGAGGAGATTTTTTTAGGATACAAATTTCTCGCAAATTTCACTAGATCGGTTGTAGACCACCTACCGAGGACGTTTCGAAGGTTTATTGGACAAACAGGTGCAAAAGAAAACCGCAAACCTTGTTTTGAACTTGCCTGCTATCGTAATCGTTCCCCATAGAAAACCGTGCCTTGACTTTCTGTCGTGCACGACAGAAACTACTAATCATCATCTTATTACATAAAGATGGCGTATTCAGCTTATTCACTTCAGGTGTGATCTAATACATTGGTAAGCATTCCAAATATGTAAAAAAATGGGGTTCGAGAAAAATTGGGGGCGCTTCTTTCTGGAAATCTCCTCATGTCTCTTTAAGTACCATATACAAGCTTTATGAGATGTTTACATTTTGAGTAATGAATAGATTTGCTTAGTAGAAAATATTAACATCACATTTCTCAAAAGCATTAGTACAGCAGAATTAAAGCCAGTAATATTTCTTTTAGTGTTGGTTACCGTCCTTCTAATTCTCAACCCTCGATGTGTCACTCATACAATTAAGTGCAAAAAGATAAAATATGTTTACGACAAAGCAATCTACTGTGTGTGTTTTAAGTATAGTCCTACTACTACTAAATAATTTACGTTTGTTTTTTTTGTTGGAAAAAAACCATAGGAGACTTTGGGGAACAAGAAGATTAAAAGCAATCCTTAAAGGTGGTAAGTTAAAAGTACATGGTACTAGGTGCCCCACAGATGGTTCAGTCAGAAATGTTAGATGTAAACATATGGACAATGATTATTCACACTTCAATTTGGGTAAATTGAAATTGATAGGCCTATTGTGGTTTGTCTATTTGTAGGGTGAGTACCGATTCTCTTTCAATACTAACTCAAGTCCAATAGAAACATGTATTATCGTCAATGGAGGAGCTGGTGGCAGAGGGTCAATAGCAGGGTTCACATTTTTTTTTGCGTTTCTGCATCCTGGTAGTGTGCAGTGACCGCTGCTCAGTACCAAACTTAAAATAGGATTACAATCATCGTGGCAGGATGCTGTGACAGAAGACAGGCACTAAGCTGCGCAGCCATGAAAAAAAACAAATTACGAGATAAAGAGAGAAACAAAGAAAGGGAACACAAAGAAAGAGATAAGGAAAAGACAGGCGTAAGAAGAGAGAGAGACGCAAAACTGACATGGAAGTGAATTCTGATAAAACAGCATAGGTCAACAGGAGAGAAAGAAATGGACGCCAGAGGACGTAGTATTTGTTGCATGTAAAATGATGGCAGAAGAATTTATTATGAAACCAGTTATGGCGTGTCACTTACTACTGCTAGGAGTAGCCAATAAACACTTTACCCAAATTTTTTTTTAGGTAGACCAATGGAATTCATAGCAATTTTAGTTTAGCTTGACTTTTGACTTTGACTTTACGGCATAGGAGGGGTGTCCCCTTGCTCTTCTCTGGTAATTCTCCCCATTCTGGGTATGCACTTGTGCAATAGATTCGGCATTTTGGAGGGCCAAGAATTGTGCATTGGGATATGGTCATACATCTGTGGTGGGCGCCCTGGCTTCCTACGCTTGTTGGAAGTCTTGCGTATAGGCTTGGTACATGGTAATCTGTGTTACGGAATCCTGATGAAGTCAAAACACTTCAGCCGTCTCCGGTGACTGATCCGTGTGGGGCATGTGCTTGTCAGGCGCTGGTCTAATTTCATAATTTCTAATTTTGTCAGAAGGTTCACGCCTCGGAGGACGGGACATCTCAATCTCAAAGCTTCCGCTTTTGGCAGGTCTGCTCTTGCGCACAATACCCAGGACATCTGCATCCATAGTCGGTGGCAATGGGGAGTATTAAGAGACTGGTATATTCTGACTTGAGAGATCTTGTGATGTAATGATTGCTCTCCAGATGGTATTATGAGTCTGAAAGATGCCAATGCTGCCAGTCTTGTACGCCTCGTGATGTATCATTAAGATTAGGCACAATATTCCAAGAAAGACAAAATCATTTAGTGTAATAGGGGTCTGGTAAGGGTGATTGTCTCTGGGTCAGGACATGATCTGGCATTAGATGGGTTGACTTCATTCCCCATTGTGGCGCAGGATTTTTCCAGTTTTCTTTCTGTGGATAGCGTAACTTTTCAAAGACCATTTCCATGCCGGGTTGGTGTCATCAGAGCCATAACGAATGTGTTGATTTTCATATATCTATTGGATTCCGGAGACTAGGGTTTTTGATGAACTCCTCTCTTACAAATCTAAGAAGCAGATTGAAGAGGCATGGAGATAGATGGCATCCCTGTCTCATACCAACTAAGGACTTCGAAACAGTCAGTGAGTTTTCCTTCACCACTACTGAGCATATGGGTTGCTCATACAGCTTTTAATTAAGGTACCAGCTTGCTGTCGATTCCTATTGATCTTCCAAGCATTTCCAGAGTGCCTCTCTCCAAATGGTATCCAAAATGATTGGCTTTAAAATCTACAAAGTTCCAGTGGATAGGAATGAATCTTTTTTGGCCCTTCTATCGCACTTGGCGAAAAAATAAATTACAGCACAGTAGTACCTCGTGAGCTTCTAAAACCACATTTTCTCTCCAAGGTAGTCATCTATGGTGTAGGGATCCGGTTCGGATCATGCTACAGCAATACTTTCCCTCGGGCGGACAGTAAGTAATGCTCATAGTTGGCGGGATCTAGTTTCTCACCTTTATTGTATACTGGACGTTATCAGTCCCTTGCTCCAGTTCTTCTGGACATTTCCCCTTCTAACAGGCAATGTTGATTATTTGCAACAGACGTGGTCCTCATAGCTGGGCCACCTGTTTCAGGGTTTCAGCATCAGAAGTTTCTCCATCCAAATGCTTGTTATTTTTCAGTTTCTTAAGGCGCTCTTCTACTTCCTATATTGAGGAAGGCATGCCTGTTGAGTTAGAATGCCGGTTATGGGATGGAGTGAAGTACTTCTTCCATATCTGGGAATTTCAGTGTTGAGATGTTTGCTGAAGTGTTCTTCCCAGCACTTCATTACTTTAATCTGGAGCAGTTTGAGGGAGCATGTTTGTCTTTGCAGCTGCTGGCAGTGTTGCTATTAACCGATAGTTACGGACACACTGAAGAGTTCATGGCTGTTGTCCTAGATGTGCATCTTCCATCTCGTTAACTGCCTTTTCGAGAGCAGCTTCATTCTTCTTCCCAGATCTTACTGATAGTGACCTCATTGTTCAGTTTGGAGTATTTGGAATTATTATGGCAGTCGGGTTGTTCATCATTTGGATCCTTGCTGTCATTCTTTGAGTACATGCCTTTCTTAACTTCTGCAGGGAGCCCCTTAATTTGCGGGCCCTTTTCACACCCACTGTTTCTTCTGTTATTTTTTGGTGTTTCCTGAAGTGGTCCATAGACCGTCACTATCAGTGTCTTCTAATGGAAGGAAGGAGTGGTCCAAAGGCAACCACCAACCATCCTTGCACAGAATTCTTGATGCAATTGTGGGGTAGCTGAATCGACTGACGTCATATTACTTGGGGTACCGTGTTATACGTTTGGTTTTGGTTAGGTATAAATTTCACCTTAGCCAGCACTAGGTTGTGGTCTGAACCGACATCGGATGAGCAGTAAGATCTGCAGTTTTGAAAGGTTTTTCAAGTTGTCAAGCTGGTAATGATGAATGAAAATCAAAATGTTTCTATAGTGCCCACATGGAGAGTCAATGTGCCTTTTACATCCTTGTGTTGGAAGTAGTATTGCATACAAACCAGTTTTGGAGTGTACGAGTACAGGAGCTTTGCTAATCTGCGTTGATGTTCCAGTCCACTATATATACCCAATGTGAGGTTTTGGCCATGATGGAATTCGTTCCCCTAGTGGCATTTGAAATCCACCCATCAGGATGAGGTGTTCTTTCTTAGGGATTCTCTGTATGTGGAGCTGACAGGGTGGTCATAGGACTTGTCGCTTCTGTCTCAATGTGTTCAATATGGGGGCATAGACCCGGATGATGTTTACTATGCATTCCTTCATATTAAATTTGGCGGTGATAATTCTTGGTGAGACTGATTAGTAGCTTGACAAACACGGGAGAATTGGGAGATAATGATCCCTACTCAATCTTGCAATGCCGTCACTTATGCTAGACCGCTAGGTAGGATAGCGTAAAATTCCTAAAAAAAAAGCTTGTTTTATAAAACAAATCTGGCAACGTATCTTTTATTCAACTGGAATTTTGGAAATCAGTTGCCAACAGGGCCGTATGCGAGATTTATTTTGGGATAGTGTGAGTATTTTTAAAAAGTAGACTTTTTTTTGGCCCGACAAACTACGCTGGGCAGGCAGATTGGGTGGGCGGATAGACAGCAAAACCATTAACCCTACACGTCACAGGGTAGTCAGCCCTAAAACGGCGAGGTCAAAATAGGATGGGCACGAATAAGTGTCTTCCTGATGTACCAGGTGCAATGAATCAATTGCATGGCAATCATTGCTTTCACATTGAAATTTTGAGCCATTTTCCCCGCAGTGGATAAATGGCAGAAAAAGCTTTTGGTTTTCAACGTCTTCTGCGGGGGGGGGAGAAAGCGGCCCCAAAAGTCAATCAAAAGCAATTGACCGAACATGTCACGTCACTCCGGGTTTGCAAATTGACCTCCTTGACAAATTGCTAAAGCGGACGGGCCCAACATAACAGTATCGTCGGTGAACCCCGAAGGACTTCGGGAAGGTAGTGCATGGGGGATGGATGGGATACAAAATGTGGAACAGCTCTAACTCAACAACGGTCCAAAGGCCTCCTACAAATGCCAAAATACAAACCAACAAGAGCAATAGTATAAAAAAATAGACGATGATGAGAGGAGGCCAGACTCCAAAAATGTAAAAATAGGAGGGAACAGGAAATGGTTAAACCAGTCATAATCGGAAAAGACTTAGAGGCAAACAGACTGCAGTTGCCGGCACGTTTGGGCCCAACTAATGTTGCACAGGGCCCAAAAGTAACGTTCTGCGCCTAACAGTAAAATGAACTCCCACTTGACTTAACAATAAAAAAATCTCTCTGGACAAGTCCTTTAGGTGAGCAGCTTATGACCAAAAAAGTGCTCTAAATAATAGCGGAGGTGGCAAGGTCACGTACTACAAGTAATTTCCCTTGGAAAGTATGGATGCATGGACAACATCACAAATCAAAGTACCCAGAATCCCTTTGGTGGAACATATTCTAAGGCATCCTTGTCAAAGATGGCCGCTATTCTGCGTGTTTGGGTACATATCATTCTATTACTTCATTGGTAAATAATCACAATTTGAACCCTTTTAACTTATTTTCATCAATCAAAATAGTGGCACTACTAATTAATTAAAGGGGCATTTAGTGATACCACAGCCTCGTACCAAGACTTACCTAACAATGTTAGATTTTTATAGCATATGCACCGTTAGCCTTAGGAATCCACGTGTGCCAAATATTGCGTTGCAGAGTCGGTTGCATCTGTGAGAAATTCAGGAAATTTTGTATTTTTGTCCCGTAAACGGACAGAAAGAAATTACATCACAGTAGCCTATGGGAAAGTGGAAACGAAAAAGCAATTGCTCATAACACAAAACCGCAAGATCGGGATCAGCTCAAATTTTGAGAATAAGCCTTTCTCAAGGATATCTAGTGATCAATGAATAAGACAGAAGGTGCTGAAATTAGGAAATGCACCTTTAATATGTGAACACTTGCAATGGAATATCACTAGAGGGTGCTTGCCAAAATGGCCACCAAAGTGTGTTGAATGACTAATTATACTGATTAAAATGGTCCAATTTGAGCTTGTTTTGGAGACGTAATTAATTGGGCGGTGGTGAAAGCTAATGTTGGTATTTTGTGAAAGTATGGGTGCTGACAACATCACAAATCAAAATTACCCAGAATCCCTTTGGGGGAACATATTCTAATGGTGTCTTCAAAATAGGCGCTAGTGTGCATGTTTCAATACTGCATTCATAATCGTGTTTTGAACACTTTTTTTGCTATTTTTTCATCAATTATGCTAAGTAGCACTCCTATTTTAATTAACACGTAGTGGAGGAGGAGAGTAGGAGGGTTGGGTTGAGGATGGAGGATGTATTGAATCGGGTGAAATGGAAGGAAGGAGTAAGGATGGTTGCTGCGAATGTGAGGTGAATCCGGCCACCCCCGTTGACGGGGATAAAACCGGATTTAAAACTTTCGTTTTAGTTTTTTAGTACATAGCTACACGTGCTCACTTACAATAGATAACACTAGAGGGCGATTACCAAATGGCTGCCAACGTTCGCTGAATGTCTACTTACTGATAAAAAGGTGTAATTTGGACTTGTTTTTGTAAAGTAATTGATTGGCCAGAGGTGAACTGTCATACTGAAAGCTAATGTTGGTATATTGGAAAAGTATGGATGCAGAAATCATTACAAAACCAAAATAGTATAATGGAACATTCCATATGATTGCCATTGTGTCTTTAGATATCGTTTCAGTGCCGTTTCTTAATGCAATTTAAAACATTTTTGTTATTTTTTGATAAACATTAAGTAGTAATATTATACACATATACTTACAGTGATGTGACACTATAGAGAACATTTACCAAAATTTCCAAGAATCCCTTTTAAAGGCTGACTCAGAGATTTCAAAATATATATTTTTTGTGTAGTAATTAAAAATAGTCAACTAGAACTAAAGATAGTTACCTAAAATGCTCAATTCCAAAGTTAGAGATGAATTGGATTTTTCGTTTTAATGCAGTACACATTTATGTGCAGTATAACAGTGTCATTGGATACTGTGTGTAACAAAATTTCCGGATCGGGAATTTTAAAACAAAATTGTGATTTTCTATATGAAGGACTTCGATTTGAGCTTAGTTATTTCACACAGTGATTATTATATGGACAAGCATTATGTATATGCAAAAACACAATTTGTTTGAAAATTGAGGGTGCCCTCCCCGGGAAATCTCTGAGTTGGCCTTTAAGAAACACAATTATAATAGCATTTTCAAATTGGCCACTTTGTATATTATTGGGTCAGGATTCAGGACCAAAGATCTTGCTTATATTCTAGATAACCAATTTTTTTCTGAAAATGGCAAAACAGAGTATTGTAATGAGCATACACTCTTCATTAGCATAGTTTTGGGCACCACTATTTTTGGTTTGAACATCGTCATATGGGGAAGCCATTATGTGTATTTATGAAGGCACACAAGTATTTTGTGTAAGTTGCATTTAGCAAGTGAAAACTAGATTTTTTTGGTGTATGTAAATGTAAATATTTTTTCCCCAGTGATTGCTTTCTGCAAACTTATCACAGAAAATTGGGCAATTAGACAATGGCAAATTAAGAAAATGAAACACACAAATCTCTTTCGAAAAGATTGAAATTCATAAAACACAGCTGTTTGAGAGTCTCATTTATTATGACAAAACGAGAATAAAACAAAAAATATCAACGGTGACACACTTTTGACAACTGATTTGGAGTATTTATACCAGTATCTACATCCTGTGTAAATTTGAGGAAATTTCATTGCGGGCAAATATTATTTTTCATAAAAAGCTAGTTTTACACGTCTTTCTATGGGAAATAGGCATATAGAGGGCGCTATAACACAAATTATGACCTTTGTAGGCCTATATGGCAAGATTCCCGCAAAGGATTTTTCTGATTTTTGAGGTGGTAATAGCTCTTGCATGTCCCTACTTATATCAGTTGTCAAAATTGTGTCGCCATTGTTTAAAATTGCTCTAAAAATAAAAGAGACAATTTACATGGGGTCAAACAGCTGTGAAAATTCACCGAGGCTCCAAATTAATGAAATTTCACCCAATAAGGTTTTCCTACAGTGATCACTCTTAAATATGATTTCATCACTGTAGGCAATAAAATTTCACTCTTTTGGAGCGATTTCTACCCTTTTTGGAGTGGTTTTCACTCGTTTTGTGTTAATATTATATGAATTTCACTCTTTTGAAGAGAAAATTGTTCACTCTTTGTATTTAGCGATTAACATGCAATGCGTGGTGCAGAGTTTTTGTGTGCATGTGGTTCCTTTCTGCATTTTTTCTACAGCTACATGTAGGAATGACTTAAGCGCACACTGCGATATGGCATTGATATCATTTGCCTGCAGGATTGCATTGCAACATACAGTGAATTAATTTTGCAGGAGATGTTCATTGGGTACACATTAGTTACACCCCAGCATGAAGATCAAGAACAATGCCTCTACTGGAAATGTAGAAGTCCTGTGTCCTAGAGCCCTTCAACCTTGGCCCAGCATCGTATGATGTAATGAGTGCAACAGAAAAGTTGCTATGTTGGAAAAATTCAGTAACTGCTGTTCTCTGCTGTTACACCCCTCACAATAATCTTCCCCCAAAAAGTTGTACATTTCTACCAAAAATTATCCAACAACCTAGATGCAAACCCTGCTCACAGCCTCCTCCTCCTACTACTAGGAGGTGACTTCAATGCCAAACTTAGTTCATCTGATGCCTTTTTACCTACAATAATACCACAACCAATAGAATTAGTAAAGAGTGGGTCAATAGCATCAAGAACTCTCGTGCATACAACTCTTTTGAGGCAGTCCTGCAAATGTCAGATTAGCTACCACCAAGGCAGAGTTCTTGTCAAAGTAAGATCAAACACCTCTGCCAAAGAAAATGTGATCTCCAGCTCCCCAGAACTACAGGGTATTACAATGACTCAAATGGCCCTAAAATATCCAAGTCAATGCTGCTCAAGAAAATCTCTCCTCCCAACGATCCTATACTCAGACAAAACCAGGAATGGACTTCCATACAAGGCAGATTACAGATTGACTAGCACTTCTGAAGTGATCAATGGAAAAACTTAAGTTCTTTGAGGAAAGAAACGCAGTTTTGTCGATTTTCAAAGGTCTTGATGGCGTTAATAGGAAGGTTATGCTGCAGATTACATATCTGTGGTATTGCAGGAGAGACTGTCAGTGCTATTGCTATATGTTAGGAAACCCAACATCATTGAATGGATGGCCCCACTAGAGTGTTCTGACAAATGCTGGTAATTCAGGGAGGACACCTAGCTCCCTACGCTCTTAGTGCTCGTTGTAGATATCTACTTGGAAATCCATTTACATTAACACGGCAAAAGACTCGCTATCAAAGAATCAAAGTCAAGGCCATCAGACTTGCAATGCATCTCACAGATATTGCCACATGATCTTGAGGGTCACTACAGACCAGTTAATGTTAAAAAGATGCACCAAGACTTACTGATTCCTGAATGCCTGGAAAATGCTGCTGCAAGGTAGGGTTGGTCTCTTTCTTAATGCTAAGAATACTGAGCTTACGACTGTCAAAGAGGATAGCATCATGTCATCATTTCTAAAATGGGTTGCTGAACTCCAGGAGGTGCCGATTTCAAATGACTTGAAAACATTTTCTTGCAGAGAGTAAGACGAACCTTCTGTCATATAAAGGACTAGCCTGGAAGGTTTGCATGAACAGGGGGGTAGGACATGCCAACTATAAGCAACAGCAAATTCAAAACGGTATCAACATCTGGTGTAGTTCTGTTTTCAAAGACTTAACGGTACGGGGGCGCTCTTACGCAGATCGACGGTACACACAGAATTGACTAAAGACAAGGCCTGGTCATGAATATTTAATCTAAATGACCGTTAATTGGAAAGTTACACTATTTTGCAGCGGGGTTAATCCACTACCCCGACGGATTTGAAGCCAATAATTTTTCTTAGATTTATCATGATATTTACAGTAAGATTTTTGAACCAAAGGTAAGCGATGATTTTTTTAAGTCACTGGGACCGAGACTTCCATAGTAAATGCACATAGCAGTCCCCAGATTACAGTTTGGAAATCCCAGATGCCCAAAATCGAGCAGATCGTGTACCAACCCCCGGCATAGAAAGCATTCTATTACATGGAGCTGAAACCTGGACCATGAAAAAGGAGCTTCAAGATATCATTGATGGGACATATATATGCCAGGCTGCTTATGAGAGCACAAGAAAAGTCCTGATAAACTGTGGGCTAAAAATCTATAGTGACAACCACCATCCATCTCTCCATTGTAGCAAACTTTGAGATCATAAACTGGTCATTTCCCAGCGTGTGTAGTTTTGCCCATTTCAATATACAAACCTGTAGCTTCGTTTGCTGGCTGAGCCTATTTTTCACTGACGGCTCTCCAAAATCTGAAGGGAGTTGGCGTAAGTGCGAGGCTCAGCTGTCCGATGTTACAAATAAATAGTACAGTCAGAGTTTGCTTTCACTCCTCTTTCTTCCCTACTGTTCCTTCTCTCCAATTCTTCTTTCCTTTTCCCACTTTCCCGGTCTATTGGGCTATACATTTTCCCGTTCAGACCAGTCTGTTACGTTACTGTTTTTTATTATACGTTCATGACCCTATGGACAGGCAATTACGGTCTGAGCGTTATAGAAATGTTGTCTAAGGATACGACTCTGCAGCTGGTTATGGCTCGACGTTACATCATAGATCCCAGAGGGCCCGTGTTACCTGATGACCTTTCCCCTCCGTTTGTTGTAGTCATTACACCAATGTGTCAATATGTACCTCCTAACTATGTATCTGCGTCAAGCTATTTTTGTGAATTTAAGTTATGATTTAAATTATTTAATAGCTAGAAAGGTACTTCAAATTATTTACAACAACAGATATTGAAAAAATATACTGAAGAGGCAGGAATGGTGCCAATTTGCCAATTTGAAGACGCATAACCATATGTTTCCCAAACGGGGTTTGGGATTTGCTAGTTTAAATGTTCAGGCCCCATTACTTCTAAAAAAATACAAGATCAGAAATTTATTACAAAATTGTAACTCTTCCCATAAAACTTTTATGTGAAATCGGACATTTTAAACGACAAACTGCATTCATCATTTGGCAGGCATTTTAGTAGCACCCGTAGCACTCACATGTTAGTGATCTTAAGTGAATTAATCAAAATTAATAGCAAAATTACAAATATTGTTCACATTTGGTTAAAAAAAAATTAATGAAATGATATACTCAGACACATAGAATGGTGACACGTTGAAGACGTCTTAGATAGATTTTCCAAAGGGATCTGGGAATATAGCTTGTGATGTTCTCTGGAAGCATACTTTCCCAAAATACAACATTAGCTTTTAGTATGGGACATTTCACCAAGCCCAATTAATTATTTAAAAAACAAGCTCAAATGGGAACGATTTTCATCGCCCTCCAGTGTTATATGGTGAGGTATGGTAAGTGATCACTTGTAAATATAAACTATATCAAGATGATGAAAATAGTTAAGTGTTTCAACATTGGATTATTTAAGAATGGCAGCGTGATGAAACGATATAACCAAAACACAGAATGGCGGTCATTTTGAAGACGCTATTAGAATATGTTTCACCCAAGGGATTTATGGTTAACTTGTGGTTTGTTTGTGATGGTGTCAGCACCCATTACTTCACAAAAATACCAACATTAGCTTTTAGTATATGACATTTCCCACCGCCCACCCCAATAATTACTCACCAAAAAACAAACTCAAATTGGACCATTTAATCAGTAAATAGCATAGTCATTCAACGCACATTGGCGGCCAATTTGGTGAGCGCCCTCTAGTGTTATTTAATTGCAAGTGTATGTGTTATTGATTAGTAGTGCCACTTATACAACAAGTACATGAAAATATAGTCAATATAGCGGTGCAAATCGTGGGTATTTAAGAATGCAGTATTGAAACGATATACCCAAACCTGCAGAATGGTGCCTTTTGAAGACGCCATTATGATAAATATGTTCCACCCAAAGGAATTCTGGGTTAATTTTGATTGGTTATATTGGCAGCCCCAAGAGTTCTATAGAGATAGAGAGGGAAAACGTTACGTCATCTTTAAAATTTCACCGTCTCGCATGTTTTGCGGACCACAAAGAAAACCTAGAAGTACCAACAATGAAAGCAAGGGCTGCCTCCGCTTCTTCCACATTACTGTGGGTGCCGCTTTGCAATATACACTAACGGTAGTGATTAGGTAGGTGATACCAAAATTAAGTGTATGTGTTAGAGGTGGCCAGGTTTAAAAATAGTGTACCTGGATCATTGTGCTAGATACTCTTTTTTCTCATTAATGCAATGCGCGCTAGGTGAAAAGATGATTCATTGAGGCGGTTGATTTAAATCAAGAAGGACTGATGTCATGTATTCGGTGTGTGGCCCTGGTAGGACAAAATTTAACCACCAATAGCACCCAACTCCAAACAAACTGATATTTTGGCGGCTTGTTGTGATACGCGTTGATACACCACTGGAAGAGAACGGTTAGAGGCCGCCATGAGTGAGAGAGGGAGGAGAGATAGGAGAGAGAGAGGGGAGAGAGAGAGAGAGAGGGGAGGAAAGAGGAAGGAGAGGAGGAAAGAAAGAGGGAGAGTGAGGAGAGAAAGATAAGTCTTTTGGGGGGGGCCAGAGAGAGAGAGAGAGAGAGAGAGGAGACCAAATCCCCGAATGATGAATGGAGACAGAAAACGTAGGACTAATTTGTAGGAGGGGGAAATGGTTGATGAGAGAGAGAGAGAGAGCAGATAGGAGACCAGAGAGAAGACAGAGAGGGAGAGAGGGGGAGAGGGAGAGTGGTCAGAGAGAGACGAAATGAGAAAGAAAAACATTAATTTGAGAGGGGAAATGTTGGGGAAATATAGAAAGAGTGGGGAGAGAGATGGTCATACAGAAAGAAAAAAAAAAAGGGGAGGAAAAACAAGAGACAATGAATAATGGACAGAGTATTAGAGGAGAGAGGAGGAAGCCAGATGAGAGAAAAAGAAAAAGAAAGAAAAAAAAAAAGGATCGAACTTGAAAAACGGGCAAAAGCAGAGCAGGAAATAAAAGAAGGAAAGGGCGCGACAGATTTAAACATTATTTTGTAAGGGTCTTTGGGTGAAGGATGAGAGAGAAAACGTTTTTAGGGTAATAAAGTGGGTTAATATGGACCACCGGGGCCGTTATGGACCCCCTTATAATTTGAACTAGGCGTGGTAGGGAGGTGGACTCTCATTGTTACTTGAAAGAACATCATTTTCAAATACTGAATTGTTATTAACGGAGGGGGGAGTGTCCGGAAAGTCAAAAGGAAAATGTTTTTTAAAGTTAAAATTTTCAACCCCGTTTTCTTCTTTGTCTTTGAGGTTTTAAAATGATCCTATTTCTACAAACTGAGTACCGACTTTACCGACTATTGTATCAATATTATATATCCAAAATTAAATAAAATTCTTGAAAATTTTGATCTTTGCTTAAAGGCGCCATTCGTGATTCCAGCCCCTCTGTTTATTCATTGTTCACTAGAAAAACTTTTAGAAAAGCTATATTCAAAATTTTAGATGATCCCGACTTGCGGTTTTTGTGTGTTATGAGCAAATGCTCGTTCCACGGTCCCATAGGGCCATTTGTACTAATATCTGTCCGTTACGGACAGAAATACAAAATTGAGAATTACTTACAGACAACGGCCAATTTGCACGTAAGATTTGGCACACATGGATTACTAATGGATAACGTTCAGATGAGATGGAAAAATCTCAACTTTTTTAGGAAGTCGGGGGGACAAGGCTGTGGATCACGAAATGCCCCTTTAAGGAGTCCATAATACCCCACTTTACCCTACTTTGTAGAGGGGGAATGGAAATGTGAGACAAATAGAAAGAGGGGGAGAGCTAGAGATGGTCATTACAGAAAGAGAGAGAGAAGAGAGAGCGTGAGAGCTGGTCGAGGGGGAGACGGAATGAGAGAGAAAACGTAATTGGTAGAGGGGGAAATGTCTGAGGGAATAAAAAAGAAAGAAAACTGGAAGGAGGAAGCCAGGTCATAAACTGCAGGTTGACGGGAATTCATATGGGAGTTTGAGGAGTTGTGATAAAAATGTGGGCTTATAACGGAACTTACGGGTTAGACATGGGAGTGCTTTGAGATAAAAGGTTTTATTTTAAACCACTAAAAAGTATATGGGATGAAATAATAACGTGTTATTATTAGAAATGAGAATATATACGACTACAGGTTAAAATGATCAATAACCCGTCATGTTATTTCACTTTGATTCTGGTGTTACAGAAACTACGGGTTATGATATACGGGAGTAGTTTTGAGAAGAAGTTGATGAAAATGTACAAAAGTTGTAACGGACATTAAATATTGATGTTTCCTTAGAACTGTTAACTTATACGTGAGCTACATTACAGGATATGACGGAAACGAAGGACCTTGAGTTATTAAAAGTGTTAACAATGTTGTGACTCGGTATTTATTCGGAGTTTGAGGTGGTGTCACAGTATCAGTGATCGCTTCTGTTTCAGTGATCGCTCCCGTTCCACTCAGCTAGTGGGCTCCCGCAAGTATTATTAGAAGTCGGAGAAAACTTGCCGAGCACAGAATTATTAAATAAAGACGAAAAGTACACGGTCTCAAACCCGGACCCCCCCCATCCAGGCGTGTGAGAAAGAAATACCCACTGGGCCACCAGAGGACCGTGGTTGATGTGGGATATAGAGAATGAAGCACTGATGTCATTTCAGTCTTATTCAGAGTTTCAAGCAGGTCGTAATTATATATTTTTTAGAAGGATGGGCCTGTGATGCATGATTCTAGCAGAATCTATGACGATGCGAAAAACAATTAAATGCACGCGAGGATCAAGTGTAAATGATACCAACCCAAGAAAGTATAACTTGATAAAGAATTAGGTAGAAGCTCGGAGGAAGAAGAAACTGGCGAGCACTGAATTAAATAGACGAAAAATACACGGTCTCCAACTCGGACCTTCCGCCATCAGGCGTGAGAAATACCAGCTGGGCCATAGAAGCTCCTGTCGATTGTGGGTACCAGAGAACGAGCACTGATGTATTCAGTCTTTATTCAGAGTTCAAGTGCGTCGTATTATAGATTTTTAGAAGGGTGGGCCTTGTATGCATTGATTCTAGTGAATCTATGACGATGCGAAACTCAATTCAATGCACGCGAGGGGATCAAAGTAAAGTAAATGATACAACACGAGAAAGTACTTGATAAATATATAGAAGCTCGGAGAAAATGGCACGGCACAGAATAAGAATTAATATAAAGACGAAAAAACTACACGGCTCTTGAACCCGGTCATCCCGCCATCCAGGCGTGAGAAATACCACTGGGTCCACAGAGGTAGGTTAGTGGGAAGTATGTTCCACAGCCTTAGATTGGGTAAATGGGTAATTCTAGCCCGAGAACTAGGTCCTTAACAAGACTTGACTTTAAAATGCTGACCAATTTGGTGGTCTTGTTAAGGCCCGAGCCGGGTACATTCATTTTTCATGGAGGCGAAGAATAACAATAGATTATGCAAACAATAGGTACAGCACTTTAGCTACTTGTCATTCACAACGGAAATTAGGCTGTGAAATACATGTTTGTTCATTACATGCATCTATATTAATATAAAAAATTATACATGGACCTACTACGTTTACCTCTCACGAGAAAAGTGCTTACGGTGGTAGTTTGGAGTGCGATCTTCATGGGTGGCTCTGTGTTGTGATAATATCAATTTGTGAAGAAAGAAATTTCCGAGCAACCCATTTGTAAAGTTTGCTACATGAAGTCGTTATTTACAAGTTAACAATCGATAATACTAAATCATATAACACTCACTGTGTGCATTTCGTAGACAGATTGTGAATGATTACGTTTCATGTATAAGAGATTGCCAACCAGATGAATTATGGGATTTCTAAGATGTGACTTTCATTTGTAGGGGTGTTTGTGCAGATAGCAACTATGACACAATCACCTTTACGATAATTTCCTCAACGATTTAATAATTGGATCCACATTAAATTCATTTGACTTGGAATGCATTGCAAAATAACATCGAATGAACAAAAGAATTTGTTAAAAATATCATGGTACCCAAACAATCATATGATGGCGCTATAACACTTTTCGTATCAATTATATAAAGAACACGGACATGAACACAAATGCGATTGGAACCCCATACTACGAAAGGGAATAATCCGCTTCGTGAGAACAACATTCCTACGACCTTTTGACATTTTCAGATGACGACATGACAATATTAAAAACTTGTATTCCCCAAACACGGGCTTCTTTATTTTGAGGTTTACAAATCGGCAAGGCTAAGGTTAAAATAAAATAATATGCGACCGATCTAATAACAGGTACGCAGAACGAATCACTGGTTATAATTCAACCAACAGCTATTTTTCGTTGAAACACGTGACGCATTGTTTCTTGTTGTCAGTGAAAGAGTTTATGTATACTTAATGGCCACTAAATGCATACTACAATAGCATCTCATTAATTTAACAGCGTCCAGTTTCCATCCCAGATCTGTAAAAACGCCTCAACATTTGTAGCATGATTCTGTATTTATAAATTCATTACATAAAATTTAAATTAATTTTTAGTGCAACCCAATGTACAGTGAACACCGGAAGAAGAAAGATAACCCTATCTATAAAATCTGCATTATATTGGCATTCAGCAGTTTTTCATATTTTGGATTCGATATTTGCACGAATCCATATGAACGGGTACGGAGGCCTGGACTGGTAAAAATTTTTGGCGATTCTGTCTTTTGGGGTCAACCCGACCCTCTTCCTTCTCCCTTTCGTGGACTGAAAAGGATGGCCACATAATATTTTTATTTTGTGTATCTATATATGGAATACTTTACTTAAAAAAAGTAATGCCGCCGGCACAAAAAGGCCCAATCTGATCTCGGTTACAGGCGTCGAATTGAAGCACGCAGAGTTTTGGTTGACCAGCACCCATGCTCCAGGGGCAGGTCTCTCTCTCACTAACTTCAAAGGCAGCCTAGTGGTTTTTTGCTCCTGCGAACGGTTTGGAACGGGGACTATGAAATGGAGCAGCGTCCGTCCGTCGTCCGTCCGTCCGTTCGTTCCGTGAATAAAATGTTTACCCATGTTGTATATGATTGATCTGGAGTTCCGTTAGGGCGACAATGATATGAACTTGTGGAAGAAAGCGGAGTTGATTGAGTTCTCGACCGATAGATTTTGGGCATTATAAAAATAAGCTAATTAAGTAGCATTTGCATTATTTAAGGAAAATGTTCCTGTTCCATTTTTCTGGAGTTCTGTAAGCAGATATAATGATTGTCACTTGGTGGATTGAGCGGGCTGAAGAGTTCTCGACCTATTAGGTTTGGGGCGTCTTTCGGGCAAACTAAGTAGGCAAGAGCCAATTAATAGCAAAAAATCAGCGTAAACTGCTATATTTTTGAACACGGTTACATGGATACTCAAAATTCCTGCGCTGCACAAAGCCGCTCATGGGGCAACATCTTTTTTGCAATTCAAGTATGTGATATTGCGGCTTAGGTATGCAATGAGCTAATTAAATAGGCATATTGCTGTATCTCTGAAAAGGTACAGCGGATAGGCAAAATCCTTCACTACATGAGACTTATATGAAGTTAGGGAAGGGTGGGGGGGGTGGTTGGGGAGGGAGTGGGGTGTTGGGGAGGTGTGGGGAGGGGGGTGGGGTGGGGTTGGGGAAGGGGTTGGTGTTGAGGGGGGTGGTGTTGGGGACGGGGGGTGGGGTGTTGCGGGGTGTGGGGAGGAGTCGGGTGTTGTGGAGGGTTATTGTGTTGCAGGGTGTTGGAGGGGGGTGGGGTTGCTGCTTGGGGGGGCGGGTGGTTGTTGGGGGTGAGGGTGTGGGGCACTTACAAATATTTTGGCCACCTCACTCTAGAACCCTACAAGTGTGAAGTAAATCGGGGATATAGCGTTTAGCACAGAAGATTTCAAAAAAGGTTAAAGAATGTCTGAAAAATATGCAAATAAGTTAATTCAAATTCATGAATATGCAAAATGATGCAGCCAAAAGCTACACATAATACTGCGGCACCTCACTTATCAATTCTACAAGTTTGAAAGTAGTTAAAAATCGGGGATAGCGTTTAGCCTGCAGAGCATTTAAAAAGGTAACTGAGTCATAGGACTGGGACGGACTAGACCACACAGAAAAGTTGGATATAGTTAATGTGCCTCCCTGAACACATCGTTCCGGCGACAAAAAATCGGAAAATTTGAGGACATCCGCATTGCAATTTGAATGAAAAATCACGTGGTTTGCACAAAACCATGTCTGAATACTTATTCACATTCCACGACAGACGTTATAATGTAAACGGTATGATTTTAAAAGTCTTTTCAGTTGCCACGGACAACTTTCGTGTCATTCAATTTCACGAGTCCAACAACAGCGATGGACGTACTCTCATCTTCCTTTTGACGTTATATTCATTCGGTCCATACAAGCACTTGCACTTTTCTCCATAAACATTTAAGTAAACCTTAATGAACCTGTACAATTCATTAAGTGGCTAGTTTGGAGTCATTTGTGGCATTCCAGTTGTGTGTATTCCTTCCGAGGTGCATCGGCAAAGCTATCGACCAACCAAATCTTTTAATCGACATATTTAGGGAACATGGCAATCAAATCAAATATTTTTCGCACTCAAGGATTCTGGGGAATAACTTCTGCTTCAAAAACCCAACTTGGATTCAATGCGTCATACGTTAGTTTGAAATCATTTTGTAATATGAAATATTTGTTATGATGTTGCAATACTTTTGTCCAATGGGTTGCGAACACAAAACCGCCAGATCGGGATCAACTCAAAATTTTGAAGAAGAATAAGCTTTTCTCAAGGATATCTAGTGATTAATGATAATAAAACAGAAAATGCTGACAATCCACGAAAATGCACCTTTAAGTACAAACAAGAAAGAAATGGCGAAACCCATATTTACGCGCTGCGTAAAATATGTCCACGCCAAATGTCGCGATCACCAACATGCGAAAAAAGCAACTACAACACCCCACCCCCTCCACAAAAGGAAGAAAAAAAACCAACCCCTGGCAACAAACAACAAAAAAAGAACACACACCAACTACAACGAAAAGACAAAAAAGAAAAGAAAAAACTCACCACAACACCACCCTGAAACGCAAAGAAACAAAAACCAAAACAATACAACCCCTGCAACACAAGAAAAATGACACAAACACCCCAATACTCACAAAACACACAGAAACACACTACCAATTCCCCAACCACCGCAAAACCCCCAAACCCCTCCCCAACCCCCACCCCACCCCTCCCCAAAACCCCTTCCCCAACACCCAACCCCTCCCCAAACCAACCCCTCCCCAACACCCCACCCCTTCCCCTAGTATAGTAGTCTCATGTAGTGAAGGCGGAATTTTGCCTATCCGATGTACCATATCAGAGAATACAGCAATTATGCAGATGTTAATTAGATCATTGCATACTAAGCCGCCATATATCACATACTTTTGAATTGCCAAAAAAGAGTGCCCATTTTTTTTATGATCGGCTTGTGTGCAGCCAGGAGGAATTTTTTGTGTATCTCATGTACCGTTTCAAAATATAGCCAGTACGCTGATTTGATAGAATTAGCTCATTTGCATAGATTAATATTCCCGATAATAAGCCCAACTCTAATCAGGTCGAGAAAAGTCTTCAGCCCGATTCCATCCACCAAGTGACATCTTTATGCCTATAATGAGGGTGGGTCGGGGAGGGATGGGGTGGGCGGGGAAGGGTGGGGGACCTCATGTGACCATTGGTCCTAGTGGTGTGACCTTGGTACTTGTGTGCCAATGGTGGACTTGGTTCCCAATGTGACATTTGTGAACTCATGTGACCTCTGTGAACCCATTAACCTTGGTGACCTCATGTCACCTTGGGCCCATTCACAAACCGGTGTGCTGGGGAGCGGGCGGGGTGGGAGGAGACGGGGAAGGAAGGAAATGGTGGGGTGAGTTGGGGTTCGTGTAGGGGGAGGGGGGAAAAGGGGGCATCGGGGGAAGGGTGGGGTGGGCAGGGGTGGGGTGGGACGGGGGGGGTGGGTTTGGACCTCATGGACCTTTGTGACAAGATGTGACCTCCGTGACCCCTGTGACCTTTGTGACCCCTATGACCGTAGGTGACCTAATGTAACCTTTGCCACATTCACAAAACCGCGACGGCAGACAAGACGAATTAGAGGCCAACTACGCGAGTATTTTTCATACAATTCGGTTAAACTTTAAAATGCTCTGCTGGCTAAACACTATGCCGATTTACTTCTAACTTTGTCATTTTGAGTATACTCTTTCTCTCATGCCATTGGTTCTCTTACTAATCATCAGTTGCCAAACTTCATAAATAGCCAAGTGATCAGGCGAGGATAAAGGGGGCGGGGGCGGACGCGGTGTGCGCGCGCTGCCAGAATCACCGCAAGAGCCGCTCCGGGAGCCGAAGATCACCGCAAAGATCACCGCAAGAGACGCTCCGGGAGCAGAGATCACCGCAGGATAACGCAAGAGCCGATCGGAGCCGAGAACACCGCAAAGATCACCGCAAGGCCGCTCCGGGAGCCGGATCACACCAGAAGGATCACCGCAAGAGCCGCTCCGGGAGCGGAGATCACCGCAAAAGATTACCGCAAGAGCCGCTCCGGGAGCCAGATCACCGCAAAGATAACCACCGCAAGAGCCGCTCCGGGAGCCGAGATCACCGAAAGGATCACCCAAGAAGCCGTTCGGGAGCCGTTCCTCCCCCACTGACCCCGCCGGGATCACCACAAGAGCCGTTTCGGGAGCCGTGACCGCCGCCGGGATCACCGCAAGAGCCGTTCCGGAAGCCGGGACCGCTGCCGGGATCACCGCAGGAGCCATTCCGGAAGCCGGGACCGCGCCGGGATCACCGTAAGAGCCGCTCGGAGAGCCGGGACCGCTGCCGGGATCACGGAAAGAGCCACTCTCGCAGCCACGATCACCAGGTGGATCACCGCAATAGCCGTTCTCGGAGCCGTGGTGGTAAACAGCTACCGCCCGGATCTACGGAGGAGCCGCTCCTTGAACCGTGACGCAGTAGCCGCAAAGACCAGTACGGACGACCGCGACTGCCGGGTAAGCCGTGATCTTCAGGGCAGACGCCGAACCCAACGACAGCCAGGGGTACTACAGGGGTAATAGCCAGAGAAGCCGCGACCGTACCGTCCCACTCCTGTCCCACTTCAGGAGATTCTGCGACCGCTCAAAAAACAGTCAAGAAACCAGCCGGCCCTCGCCGGCCTACAGTGGGTGGAACTCACCCTACAAGCGCCACCAGAGGTCGAGAAGAAGTACTTCCGCCTGGCACCAGTGCCAGAGGAGGTATGGCCCCACATGCTGTACGACGCAGGGAAATGGCCAATCAGAGCGACCCCCCCCAGCGGGGGTGGGAGGGGGGTCCAAGTAAACCCCTCCCGTAGGGAAGTCCTCACCGGGTCGCACCTTGGAACCAGAAGAGGGATGCCGAATTGGGCGGAGGACCTGGAGACCCTGGCCAGGGATGGTATGCGGCTAGCAACGCATCCCTCCCCGTAACATTCGCCCACCTGATGGACTAATGTCTAGACCCTGCCAAATCGCAGATGAGCGCGGAGAACAGGCAACGTTTTCTATATACTCTCCGGGGAACTAACCTCTGCACGGGGGGAAACATCCTGAGGCTAGCGCATTCAACAGCGCCTACTTGAGGAAAGTAAACGCCACCAATGATCCAACCTCCTGAATCCGCGACGGTTCTGGAGACGCGATAGGACCTGACCTCTTTGGGGACATGAAAGACGCTAACATGAAAGCCAAGGCCGCCGCGGAACGTGGAAATGGAAAAGAAGGCGCCGCTAGACCAGGGGCTCCGCAGGCAGCAGCAGCGACAACAGCCAGCAGCGCAGGACTTTTCGTAGTAAAGAGTCCCGTCAGAAGAACCAAACCGCCAAGGGCAACAAGGGCCAATCCCTCCAAGAAAGGAAACAGGGATAACCGACTTAAGACGGTGGCGGCGGGGGTACAACAAGGGCGGTCGATCAGGAGGAGGGGGGGGGGTGCGCCGTGGCCCCCCCAGAAGAGGAAGCGACTATCCACAGGCCCCAGAGTCTCCCCTTGAGGGGGGGGGGGGGAGCTAGGCAATCGCACACCGGTGGGGACGGTGACTTCGGACGCTGGGTCCTACGCAAATATCCCAGGGATACCAGCTCGGAATTCACCATGCCCCCCACCACCGCTCAACACACGACGTGAGACAGTGATTCCCAAGGGCGTGGAAGACGCAAGCACTTCTTCCAAGAGATAGACAGCTGCTTCAGAAGGCGGCGATCCTGCAGTACCGTCTGCGCCGTGGCGTGCACCTCAACCGTTTTTTTCTCACCACAAAAAAGTCCGGAGGAGTGGCTGCCCGATCTCAACTTGAAGGACGCTCAACCAGTTCATCAGCCCCTTCAAGATGGAGAGCTTAGCAGAGTTCTAAAGGAGCTCAACCAAGGCCTGGTGGGCATCCACTCCGACTTAAGGAATGCTTACCTCCACATGACGATACATCCTTCACACAGGTAGTGGCTCAGTTTCTATATCATCCGCACGTTCTACCAGTTCCAGTGCCTCCCGTGCGGATTGGCAACAGCGACCTGCACGTTCACCAGATAAGGAAGGTCATAGCAGAGATCCTCAGGTGAAGAGGCCATTCGTCTTCGTCTACCTGGACGACTGGCTTCTGACGCGGCCTTCCAGAGAACGGCTCCAGCACTCCATAGCAGAGACCAGTCAGCATCGTCTCCCACCTCGGGATTGTGATCAAAGACGCGAAGTCCCACCTCAGCCCGTACGAAAACCAATTTTTTTTCGGGGGGGGGGTGGGGGAAAAAAAAAACTTTCTGGGGGCGACGCTGAATTCAAGCAGGGAATAGCGTCTCCGACAGCCGACCGCATCGCATCCACGACGCAGTGCGCCGGTATCATCTGGAACTCAGCGAGCACCGGCATCTCTGGCTACGATTACTGGGCCTCATAGCAAGCATGACAACGGTGGTAACGAGCTGCAGCTGACGCATACGAGTAAATACAGATGCACGTTCTATCGCGTTCAATATTCGCCGAGCCCGGATGTCCAAGAGCATTCCGAACACCACCCCAATATTCGCCGAGCGATAGCGTGGTGGTCTCAGCCGGAAAATCTCCGCCCGGGAGAACCATTCATATCAAGACCCTTATCTTTCACTCTCACGACGGAAGCGTCAAAGAGAGGCTGGGAGCCCACGTAGGAGACATTCGCCTCTCAGGGATTTAGACAAGGAAGCTGGCCAAGCACCACATCAACACAGTTGGAGCTGTGGGCAGTCAATCTGGCGCTTGGACACTCTCCATCTAGTCAAGGGAAGTCAAGTAATAGTCTAGTGCGACAACATGTCGGTCGTCTCCCACATAAACAAGCAGAGAGGAACCAGGAGTCGCACCCGTGCCTACAGGGACAGTCAAGCTTCTGGAGTGGTGTCTCCGGCATAGGATGACTCTGACAGCAGTTCACCTTCCCGGGGGAAGACAACACCTGGCAGATGCCCCTATCGAGGAAGGGACATCAGGAAGTATGGGGACCATTTGAGAGGTCCGGGATCGTCGGTGGAGGGCACCTCAACCCAAGATATGATAGGTTCGTCTTCAACAAGCTGGAAAAACCCCATGTGGACCTGTTCGCAAATCGCCTCAACTCCCAGCTCCCAACATTTACTGTTCGTGGGCCCGGGACCCAGCGGCCCTTCACCAGGACGCAATGACAATGGAGTTGGGATGGAGTAGCAGTATACGCCTTCCCTCCGACCGCCCTAGTTCCTCGAGTTCTTCTCAAGTTCACCAGGGACAAGCAACTGTCGCATGAGTCTGGTGTGCCGAATTGGCCTCGGACAACGTGGTTTCCAAGGACTCTGGCGCTGCTGTACGACAACCCGTTGACTCTTCCAATGAGGAGGACCTGATCAAGATCGGGGGGTTCCTTCCGATGGAGGACTATGAAGGCGATCAACCTGACTGAATGGCCAATTTTGTCCAGTCCTACAGAGCAGCAGGCCTTTTCGCTCCAAGCTGCCCATTGGCGGGAGAGCAAGGAGACCTACAAACAAGGAAGACTTATAATTCCAGCCTGGTCAAGTACGGAACTGGTGAGGGATCACCAAGTGGACACTCTGCGAGGCAACTCTAAGGGAGGTGGCGGACTTCCTGAGCAGGTTTCGAGGAGGAGCCAACCCACGCACAGTCAGGAGTTGCCGCAAGGCAGTAGGAGCCATTCATCTGGGGTTGGCAGATGCATCACCGTGTCTAACTCACCGGCGCTTCAACCGACTCATCAAGGGAATGCTACATCGACGGGCGCCTGAACGCTCGCTGGTACCAGCATGGGACTGCCAACATTCCTCCAGCATCTCAAACAGTCCCCCTATGAGCCTCTTCACCAGGGAGCCTTGGCGGACACCACCAAGAAGACTCTCTTCCTGTCGCCGAAGCATCAGGCAGAAGAGTATCGGATATCAAGGCGCTGTCTAAGCAGAGAATCAACTCACCTTCACAGGGAACGCCGCTCGCCTTCCCGATCAGGTTACCTGGACAAGAATCAATCTCTCAAGCTTAACTCACAGGCCGATATCCCACAGATCACCGACAAGCTTAAGTTCCAGCGATGAGGGACCCCGGTGTCCAGTTAGGACTTGGAAGTTTTACCTCAGCAAGACTCAGCCTACAGGGGGGCTCACGCACAGCTCTCCTCACAACTCAGAAGCCGTTTCGCCCGGCCTCCAAGAGACATTAGCCAGATGGATCGTGACAGTCATAAAGGAGAGCTAGTAGTACGGAGACTCGTCGGGCGGGACGCAACAGAGGAGCTAACGACGTAAGATCTCAGGCGCGGCTTGGCCTCATACCAGGGAGCTTCTATACAAGATATCAAGGACGCCATGGGATGGGCTTGTTCGTTCTACATTCCAACAAGTTTATCTCCGGGATGTCCTAGTACGCAGCGGTGCGACGGCATTATAGGATCCTGTCTTACAGCTTCCTCGTCATAGCAGTGGGCCTACACATCTTCCAGTCGCCACAGCTCCCAGTAGCCCTTTACCCATTGAAGTCGGTTAAGTGCATCTTGTTATATATGTTTTTGTTCAACCTTCTCCCGGCGAGGTCATCTCACCACATAGCTCCGCTTGCCTTTATGGCCCGAGCACTCTGATATCCGGGTTGACTCTACCAGTTGCAATCTGTGGCATTAAGTCAGGCTTGAAGGGGAACGTACTAGGAGAGTAGGTGATTCACCTTCTCCCCGGGTGAGGAGTCATATCACCATAATCTCTGTAACTTACCATTCACGCCTGACGCTCCCCCCCTGTCCGGGCCGATGTGCCGCCCAGGAGGGGGCCTCACGTTTCGCTCTCCCGCCCGTGGAGTCAAACACCGAGGGAAGAGCATACAAAAAATGATCCAGAAGTCAGTGTTGCCAGATCATGGCCCTGACGTGTGCGCCATCAGGTGTTGCCAATTTTCCAGTGGGTATCGTAGGTTTTTTGCTAAACCGAGCGTAGAAAATAAAAAAGGCATTAAGTCAGGCTTGAATGGTAAAAAAAGGATACGGAGTATGGTGATATGACTCTCCCCGGGGGAGAGGGGAATATTCTGTATGAAAAAAATATATTGGTTTAAAACTGTATATATCCCCAACGTCCCTAGAGGAAAATCTGACTACCTCACTTTTCCACCGCGGGAATAAGTGAGGTGAGGGTCCACTCTATGATTTTTTTTCGTCAGGTGGATTTTAAAGGTCGTTAGGGATTAGACATATGAATTGCAAGTGCAATAGATTAACACTTAAACTGCCCATGATTGAAAACTGACCACCATTTAAAAAGCAACCTAAGTGCTGAAATGTTGGGTAACAATGGCGGTTAATTGGGATATATGGAAATAAGGTTTATTAAAATAGATGGCCATGAATTCATTTTGGTTGCTTTTAATCAAACACCTCATTTTAGCAGTTTTGAACCTAAAATATTTCCTCTACAATTCCGGATATAGCTGAAACTAGTTATGGCGCAATTTCAATTGGGGCCATTTTGTTTATTCAAATATACATGCTTAATTTGTCACCTTGGAAGTCTTGCATACATACATGTTTATAGTTATATTTGTGCAATAGTGTAATTATAAACTTTAGAGTGTAAAGTTCATCCATATGATACCTTGAATGTTGAAGTCAAATTATTCTCAAAATTTACGAAAATGGCGGCCATTTTGGAATTATGCAAAATTAGGTTTAATTAAGAATGTATGTATTTGACTTCTGGTGGTTGTCCATTTATCAAATATCTCATGTTAACATTTTTTACCAAAATAATCCTTCTACAAGACAGGGTATGGCTGAAATCAGTTATGGAGCAACTTGAATGGCAGCCATTTCGTTTATGCAAATTAGCAGGCTTAAGCTACTACTTTGGAAAGTCTATCATGCAGAAATTATTTAAGTTGAAGTGTCTTAACAAGTTGGTAACACTCTCGTTTTGTACCCATATGTCAAATATCACCTCGTAGCCCAAGCACTAATCACCTTCGAAAATTTCTAGGTGAGGAAATTCGGTGAGGTTTTTTCATCGCCTTCGAAAATTCTAGGTGAGGAAAATTAGGTGAGGTTTTTAAAACTTCACCTTTGAAAATTTCTAGGTGAGGAAATTCAGGTGAGGTTTTTAAAACATCACCTTCAAAAATTTCTAGGTGAGGAAATTTGGTGAGGTTTTTAAAACATCTCTAGATGAGGAAATTCGGTGAGGTTTTTTCATCACCTTTGAAAATTTCTAGGTGAGGAAAATTAGGTGAGGTTTTTTTCATCACCTTCGACAATTTCTAGGTGAGGAAATTCAGGTGAGGTTTTTAAAACATCACATTCAAAAATTTCTAGGTGAGGAAATTCAGGTGAGGTTTTTAAAACATCACCTTCAAAAATTTCTAGGTGAGGAAATTCAGGTGAGGTTTTTAAAACATCACCTTTGAAAATTTCTAGGTGAGGAAATTTGGTAAGGTTTTTTCATCACCATTGAAAATTTTAGGTGAGGAAATTCGGTGAGGTTTTTTTCATTACCTTCGAAAATGTCTAGGTCATGGTTTCCCAACCCTTTTGTCCCGAGACCCCATTTCTTGACACTTAGCTTGTGGCGAATCCCATTGCTCAAAATAATATATTCTCAAAAAGAAATTTGGTCAGTCAAGAAAGATGAAGGTGAATGTGTTGTGAGAGTGACGTTCAGTGCAAAGCATTTTTTAAGCCAGGGGAAGGGGCTTGCAACAAGCTCTGAATCTATTGATGACAGGGAAGCAATGGCAATCCTTAATTAAAAATTTTGGTTGTGGCATTCTAAGGGTATATGGTGCTCTCCATTCCTAAAGCAATTAAGTGCGCACAAAGTGTGCAAAAATACCACTGATTTTTTTTTTCAGTTCAGTTCTCTCAAAAGGAGAGATTTTATTGAGAAACAATATATATAGGCCACCGGCCTTACAATACAATAGTAAACACAGTGATTAGAGTACATTGTTGGCAAAAAAAGCATCACATTTTTTGCATGCATTCCATAAGTATCTTGATAGGTTTACAAGTGTATCCCATCGTGAGGAACTAAGCAGAGTGCAGAGTTTAAACAGATTTGGGTTGTGAAAGAAAAATGGCAAGAGGTAACGTCTACGATCCACGACATAGTAATTACATACCAAAACAAAGTGGAACTCGTCTTCAACTTCACCTGTATTGCAAACTCTACATAATCTTTGTTCCCGTGGAATTCCATTCCACCTTCCCAGCTCGACTTCCAAGTTAAAAATGCCTAAGCGTAATTTTGTGATCAAAACTTTAAGATAGAACTTGTCGAGCTTTAATAAATAAGGCTCACACTGTAAATCATATTTAAATTGCGAATACAACCATAATTTCGAATATGAAGCGACATTTCTAAATTCTTGAATGTGAATATCTTTACATCTTTGTTTAAAAATGGTAAGAAAAGCTCTTGTGTTAATAACACCTTGAGCAATCCAGACTTCACCAAAACCAAAGGAAAAAAGAATATTTTTAACATCAAGGGCCCAACACGGGGCATTAGGCCAGTAGTATTAGCGCATATAGCCAAATAGGTGGACAATTTTGGTAACAAGCTGATTTTTTCAGTATAGGTGCGGGAACATGTGTACTATCACTGACAAACAGTCCCCGCAAATCCCCTGGTGGCATTTTCCAAAATTAAAGATGGCGTCCCAAAATGGCCTTTTAGAATATTGTATATATTTTTGGAACCATACATGTTAAAAACAGAACAAACATATCCAAAACATGTTTTTGTGTATGGCGAATCTATTTAAACAAACCAAGGAGTTTTCAACATGACTAAGTAGTCAAAATTCAAAATGGCGCCCAAAATGGCCGCCATTTTTATTTGCAGAAAATGTTTGAAGCGCAAGTGTTCAGAAAAATGTTATTTAAGAGACTAAATATAGAACTTAAGTTAATGGGGAATCCAATAGATACCATTAATAATATATTTTATAGCTATTGAACATAATGATATTCAATGATATATACAAGTAAATAAGTATTAAAAATAGAAAGAATCCTCATTTAATTCAGTTTTCCTCTTTCTTCTCCACATCTTAGGACATATATTTGCAAATATTAGAAATCTTGCCTTTCACCAGCTGCACCAATTAAGGGGAATTATACCAATTCAAAATCCCCCCCAAACCATCATATTGGGATCAAAAAATAATATAAGAATAACAAAAAAAAATAAATATAAAAAATGGGCTATGTACTGACGTGACATAGATAATAGTTATTACTTCACATTAGAGGTGGCTGGATCAAAAAATTGTTATTTGGTTCTCCCATCACCATGACAACAGTGTACGCGGCATCGAAAAACAATGCATTTTTGGTTTCATAATTAGGGCGAGTAATTTAATTATGTTCCTTGTGGAAATATTAATGGACAAAAACAAAGACAATTTTTGATAGGGGTGAGCCCTTTTAAGGGAACTTATTACCTCATCAAAAAACAAAAACAACAAAAAAAACTAGCTGATGTGGCGTTTTTCCTTAGGCATCATAGAACACCGGCGATTTCAAGCTCCCACGGCCGTGCTTGGAATCCTTCGCACCAATTTTGGCACTGCATAGTCCAACAATCACGTTGCGTTGTTACACATCGAGACAGTCTTCCATAAGTCTTCATAGACAGGCCCGTAAGCAGCCCGGGGAACGCAAAATTCCACAACAGGGCAAAGGCCACTTTTTGCTGAATCTTATAATTAAAGGGTCCAAAATTAGGGAAATTTGACAAGGAAAGTACACTTTTTATACAGATATTCAAAAAGGGAGCATGTTTGGGGGTTAGGTCCACTTTACCACAAAAGAGGCCCGCATCCCCCCAAAAAAAATCCGGCGTTATGGCCCTGTTCATAGATCTAGCTGCGCGTATGATAAGCCTGGCGTCGAGGTCTCTGCCTCGGGCTGATAAGGGTCTTCCCCGATGGCGGGCTTGTCGGGTTCTGATGCTGCTCATCCGGTACGGGTCTTTCGTCCTGCGAGACAAGGGTGGGCAGTGCAGGAAGGGCGCCGGCTTCAGGGCGGTGCCCTCGGGTTCTGTCCTTGGGCCCAGTCTTTTCAACATTTGCGTCTCAGATGTTGCCAACGGGGAGCTTGTTCGCAGGATCCTGCGCATCATACGATACCGCCACGTGGGAATGGCGCTGGTTCCTTTGGGGCCTTGGGGGCGGTGCAGCAGAGATACCGATCACTGTGGTTTGAGGTTCAATTCTCTCACGATGGCACTTGGAACTCGGCAGCCCAGGGCCGTCAGTATGCTTTTCACCTTGGAAGCGGTGTGCAACAAGAGAACTTAACATCACTCTATGGAGATGGGCTGTCGCACGGCCCGGCCCGGGGTGCCTTGCCGTCATGGACCTCATCCTTAATTTCAATCAACACACCAAGGGCAGACGCTGCCAAGACACAGCCTTGTGGGGGCTGTGTGGGATGCGGATTCGGCGCCTGGCATATCACCAGTTGTTGCTTGGCATGCTCGGCTGATGAGTGCGCTGCACCTGTGTGGGGTCACAGTGTTCACTCGCACGGGATGATGTCGTCTGAAGATTGTAGGAGACTTGTTAGTGGTGCCTTTTGGTGACGCCTTAGCATACCTTCAGTTCTGTTCTGGCAGTAGCTCCTGCAAAAACTTGGAGGAACTTTCAGATGATCAAGCGCACCAAGAAGTGTGATGAACCTGGTGGCCTTGTCCCCCACCAACACCCTCGGGGATCAGAGAGTTCACGGAATTGCTTCGCTGCCCAGTCCATGATGCTACGTCGCGGTCTTGTCCATGTCAATCAGCCTGGATCGATGACAAGATGATTCAGTGGTGTTCGTCCTCTGCCTTGGATGTAAAGCAGTTTGTGGACAGGCCATTCTTGTAAGCCAGGGGGCTGTTTGTACTTGGTGGGAGGGCAGGGTCGAGCTCGGCAGACTCAGAGCTGGAATTGGCCGTACAAAGCGCTTCCTTCGCTTTCGTATGATCGGCATGGGACTTTAACCGGGAATACGATTGTGGAGAGCCACGGGCCACGGGCAACTTTCCATAGTGACTGGAGGTCTAGTAGGTCCCCCGAGAGTTCCGGGCTGGATAACATGGCGGTGAGCGGATCTTGCCTCTGATTTTGGACTTGCCACACTGCGCTCTTTCTTGGCCCATAATTTATTTTATAGTTCCACGCCAGGAGCCTACAATATTGTAACAATCTGTGGGTGTGTCCTTGGTGTAAGATTCATGAGTTAGACTAGAGTAAAGGACTCTTTTACGGATAAAGCTGTACAATACTTTTAATCCTTTATCCTCTCATAGAGATTTCAGGCTAGGCTAATTACATGATGTCTTACATGACGAATGACCAGTCTGTGGTACTATTTACAACTCGCACCTTCTAGGGGCCGATTTGTGGGACTTCTACGTTTCGGAAATAGATTATTTATATTAGGTGCTGTTTAACTTTAAGGCAACATATTCAACCAATTTTCTTTTTTAAATAGACATTATCTCTTTCCACACAAATTCCCCCGGTACTCTGTAAGGCATTCTTGTTAACATGGAAGTTTTATGTCTCAGCAAGTTACTATCTTACTTCCATTTTTGAGCTCCAACTTGAACAACCAAACTTATACAATTTCCAATTATTTATTCTCATTCCTTCTTATCATTAATGTTATTGTGCATTATATAACTCATACATGATTCTAGTCATTTAATTGGTTTATTTGTGCCTCGTGACTATTCAATAGCTTTACCATCATCTCATGGTCTACAAATTAACTATTCACGCGTGATAGTTTTTACTATCACATGCTCTATCCATCCACACGATTTGTGTTAAACATGCCATGCGTGTAAAGTATGAGCTAGAAAACGAAGTCTGATGAAGACGTTGTTAGCACGTAATTTCATATTTCATCTCCGTTCGCTACGACTGTACAACGCATAGCAATGTATTTGAACTGTGGCCAATCCAACAGTGACTACGATGATGAAAAGTTTTTCCTTGCAGACGATAACCTGGCGTCCCTGAGCCACTCTCGATTGCGCAGTAACTGACAGAGTCTAGTGAATTTAATTGACGGGCCGATGCAAAAACCACAAGCGTCAAATAAAATACACTGTCAAGATTCTGATGTCAGACTATGCTGTAGCTACGGGGAGCAGCCTGACTTATTTGAGGCTGCTTTTGAACTTAATTACTGTTCTAGAAAAGATTGATGTCGGCTTACATCATGACATTTGAAATTTTATAATCGGATTTTGCAATTAAACTGGATTCGGGAACTTTGATTCTTTAACCTTGAACTCTCCTTGAATGCCTTAAACTATCACCTCGTAGATTATGGTCTACAAAAGGTAAGTACGCTTTTTGCTTTCTTTGAAAAATCATGGAACTTGTCATTCTTTCATAGCCTAGCCTAGTTCTAGCCCTGTAGATCCATGCCTAGGCAGAATGCTATATATTAATTAAAGGTCCATGGCCCGATCGTGTAATAGCCTCGTCCCCCAAAGCCCAGATTTTACCGGATTGGTCAACATTTTGGTATCAAAGAAAGCTTACGATTTTTTTCTCATTTACCCCTGTGAAATCTTAGAGCCCAAGGATGTTTGGTTGAATATTTGAACGAAAACGTGCTCACGCATTTGGTCGCCAATATTAATTTTACACAGGTACTCTAGTAGTTGACTATACAAAATCCCGTTTTTAGCTCTCGCACAAAAACGGATAAAATATCGGCGCTAACTTTACAGATGGGATTGTGGAGTGAAGGCCAATCTCTTCCCGAATGAAATTTCATATCCTTAAATCGGGCCATGCCCCCTTTAAATGACCAGAATCTATTGTATGAGTTATATAAAACAATATTAACTGCCTTGTATTCGTGTATACCAGCACACCCATAGTCACGTTTAATATTTGTATAATATTGCCTAGCTGGAGAATTTTGTACAAAACAACTTTGCCTTTTAGCTAGTTAAGTAGTCTGTTTAGTTAGAAGTCCCACCAAATCGTATGATTCCCTGTGGCCTAATTTATTTATCTAATACCATTTTCAATATTTCATCCGCAACGGATTCCAAAGCAGCAAATTTGGGCGCCATTTTTGGATTTTGATCGCTTAGAAAGTTTACATCACCTTATATGTTTTATAGTAATCCTTATACTCAAACATATTTGGGATACCTTTTAATTTGTTTCTATGCGGGTATGGTTTGGGATATTATTAACATAAAAAAAGTCGTCCATTTTTGGACGCCATTTGTATTTTGAAGAATGCCACCATGGGATTTTCGGGACTTTTTTATCAGTGATTCTAACACCATATTCCTGGACCTATCCTAAAAAAATCAGCTTGGTACCAAAAATGTCCAGGTTAAAACTCATACTATTGGCCTAATTTAGTTTTCATTTATAACAATGTCACAAAATTCTGTGTTGTCTAGTTCCGTTAAACGCAACCAATATTTGATTACTCTAACAATACAAGAAACATTTAGACTACCTTCCAGTCCGCCCGTACCGCTGTGGACGGAGGCACCCCAAGAACATTACTGCAAATTTTAAATGAAACCTTCCTGAATTGAAGGATTCGAATTTGCCCATATATTCACAACGAAGTTCAATTGGGGGAAATCATGGATCAAAAATATTAAACACTCATTTTACAGGAGGTAACAATATTTGTTCAAGAATATTTTTGACAAGAGAAAACGCTTTTATTAGCCTGTTCAAGAGTATGTTCTTGAGCTTTAACCCAATTACCTTTGAACTAAATCAATACTAGGTACTTGTATGACTGCAACCCTCAAGCCGTGTACCTTCAAAGTACCATTTTTCACGCCTTTTCATTGACCAACCACGTTAAATACAACAATTTTGGTCCTTATCAATGTTTCACAGTCAGACCCAATTCTTTGCAATACTCGCTCAAATTCAGTTGTTGTTTGCAAACGCAAATATATTATCACTTATTAGAGCGAGATCGTCAGCTAATAGCAAGGTGACTTCTATATATATTACACTCACCAATCTGGATTTTTTGTACATCATCGAAATTTAACGCTTACTGACATCAGTCAAAAAAACATTAAAAAGAAGGAGAAAGCAATGACCCTTGCTGAACTCCATAATCACACATACACAAGGACTGTGGAATACCTTTTGGGTTTTCACATGAGCACGTAAATTACTGTACGTAGAAGTAAGAACATCCCGTATATTTCCGCGAAATACCAGCAGGTTTAAAGTTCTGAAGAATAAAAATGGTTAATGAGTCAATGCTTTACGGAAATCAACAAAGGCAACTAAATTCTACCCTTTTTACGTGAAAGGTATTTATTTATATACAGCCTTTCCTCAAAAACATGGTACAATCATAAAAAATGGGTTTAATATGAAATTTCATAATAAGTCACTCTTCCTTGGTATAATATTAAGAACAACGACCAGGCTTTCCAACTGGTGTTTTGTTTTCATCTATTTGCTTTGTCAATCCAGAGATATATCAATTTAGTGCGATATCCCAAAAATCATTTGTGCCACTTTTTATGCATGGGCAGAGTTGCTTCGCCCATTTATGCCATGTCTGTTTGAAGCTCACAAAAGAATTCAAACTGAAAAGAAACAAAACCCAGATAAAATAAACAAAAGAATTCAAGTTTTAGCGACACACGTTTTAATATCAAACATCCTCAGTTCAATGATAATATCTTCTTCATAAATATTAGCAATACAAATATTCATTTCACGGCAATGAAATGGAACTTTGAATTTATGGCAAAATTGGTAGCTGTTAAATCATGCCAGAAAGGAATGTAATTGCAACCCAAAATAACCCTCCAAATCCAAAGACACGGTTTTCAAAATATTCCACTATCTTTTTTTTTTTTTTAATATTTTTAATTTTTTTGACAAAAATTTGAATTTGGAAGGCAAGTATCAAAGTGTTTGGTAGAATTTTGCGTTTCATGATACTTCAAGACCATACAAACTCTCTCCTCCCGGTTGCTGTAAGCCAGCTGTACGCTCATGTTCCTTTCTAAGTTCTAACAAACACCAGTATCCTGAATTTCTCACTTTCTCTTAAAGCCGAACTTACTGGACATCACCATTACTTAGCTGTTTTCGTATCTTTAAAAGTTTCTTGATGAGTTAATCCTTTTTAAAGCTTTTCATATCTGTTCAAGTGTGAATAACTTATGTTTAACACATTCTTTCACCGTTTTCACTCAAACCAGAAAGTGGCACAAACTCGATTTTTGTGTTCCGCAGTAAACGGAGTTAATCTCTCGATTGAAAAAGCA
>JAMKCH010038171.1:0-32582 GCA_023653785.1 Ophioderma brevispina | reverse complement strand
CGGTCTGGGTTCTTAGCCCCTTATCAACCACCCCTGTGTTACCCACGCTCCCCCTTTTTTAAAAATGGCGGGCGCTTTTTTGCTTTTTTTTCCCCAATGTGCTCCTCTGGCTTTTTTTCCCCTTCTTCGTTCCCCGTTTTTCACTCAACCAGCCCAGTGGCCCCCCCCTTGATTTTTGTGTTCCGCCGTCCGTACACTGGAGTTCTCCGCTCGCTTGCCACTCAGCCCGGGCGCTGCCCCCCCCCTCCTCGCCAGCCTGGTCTTTTCCCCCCTTCCTGTGCTGTCCCCCCCCCGACTTCCTTCTGCGCGCTTCCTCTTGCCCCTCGGTTTTTCTCCCCCCCTTGCTTGCCCAGCCGCCGGGGGGGCTTATGCTATCAGTCAACCTCTGAGGCGCCGTCGAGTCTGGTTTCAACACCAATCTTGTGAACGCGCTGATAACATAACGACCATAAGGTTATGATTTGGGTGATGAAACTTGGGTGGTGTGGGGATCGGACTGCAATGCTTATCTGATTAGATATGGGCGTGGCATATGCTAATTAGGTACCTAAGTTGCCATAATTAATGAGTTAATTTGGGGTATTTTCCAACACAATTTTGGGGTGTGCACGAGTTTTAAGGGGGGTTGTCCAGGTTTAAGGGGGTTGTCCGGGTTTAAGGGGGTTTGTCCAGGTTTATAGGGGGTTGTTGGGTTAAGGGGGATTGTTGGGGTTGAAGATGGGTTGGTCTGGGTTTAAAGTGGGTTGGGTGGGGTTAGGGGGGTTGTTGGACTAAGGGGATTGTGGGGTTTTCAGGGGGGTTGTCCGGGTTTGTTTTAAAGGGTTTGTCCGGGTTTAAGGTGGCGTGTCTGGGATTAAGGGGGAGTGTTGGGGTGTAAGGGGGTTGTCCGGGTTAAAAGGGGTTGTCCGGGTTTAGGGGGGTTGGTCTGGGCTTAAGGGGGCTTGTTGTGGTTTTAGGTGTAGGTTGCACGAGTTAGGGGGGGGGGTTGGGTGTCCGGTTTAAGGGGGGTTGTTGGGGTTGTTTAGGATGTGGGTTTTAAGGGGGGGGTATTGGCAGCGATATTTAAAAATTGTTAAACCGCTCCCGCAAGGGGGATGGATTTAGCGGTTTGAGAACCGTGAAGTGTTTTGTTTGTACCATTTTTTGACAGGCTGTAGTATATGGATTATCATAGGTGAGGGCGAGAGTCTTTGGACCTCCTTTCCTCAGTTCATGTGAAACTTTTTAGCAGTCTACGAGAATCTCCTTGATTCTCAAAAGATTCGTTGGGGGAGTCTTTGTGGGAGGGACTCTCGTCAACATTCTAGCTCTGTCCAACCATTTATCCGCCTTGTTTGTAGGAGGGATATGTAACAGTGTAATCAGTGACATCTCATTCCGAATATTCCCCTCCAACTTTCAAAATATATCTGGAGAAGTTTTCCAGATGTCCCCATTTTTCTGGGCTTGCCCCAGGGTATCTTTAAATAATATATTATTCCTTACCCAAAACGTGCTGATGCTACTGCAACCCTTTCACTTTAGGCCACAATAAACAAATGTTTGTTTCCTTTAGGTATTGCAAATGGAAATGTGATGTGCAAAATGTTGTAAACAAATTAATTTGTTAAATATTCCCAAAAATTATGTAAAATGGTCATGGATAACGTTTGGTGCATTAGAAAAATAATCAGGGTGTGGAACATCTTTTTATGTATGACAGTTGGCATTCTAAGATGTACTATTTAATGAAAATCATTTTGAAAATTTTCAAAAAACCCAAAAAAGAATTTCTTCTAAAATAAAAGAAATAAAAAAAGTAAAATTGGGAAATTTGTATGTAAGTTTGGAAAGCAAATACCTTTTTTGCTACCTTATGGGGTTTACTAAAATTCTCTAGAAATGATGATGAACACATACTGAATAATTCAATACAAATTGTATTGTGGGCGCCAGCTATAGCTGCAGGACCACTTAGCAAATGTTGTGAGTTGTGGGATGTGTGTCTTGGTTTTTTTTTTTTTAAATTGACCTCAATTGAAAAGTTTAAGTTCACATTGGAACCAAACTTGTGTCATAGGTGCACCATGGGATCCCTCATATGTTGATGAGGTCAAAGTCATGTGCCGAGGTCAAAGGTCATGTGAGGTCAAGTTGAAAAGTAGGCTAAAAATGTAAAATTGACCTCAATTGAAAACTTGAAGTTCATCATCATCATCATATCTTTCGGCTGCGGAGCAGGCGATTACAGATTTCTAACATGCACATCATCTTTGAGCAAGTGCTATTGCTCAGCTTGATCATGCCTTTATCATACCCAAGCCCGCATTGGATTTAGGACTAAAAGAGGTGCGTGGACGCCAGGTCTCCTTTGCCATGAGGTGGTATGCAGAGAGCGTATCTTCTAGCAGTCTTACTCTGGTAGACGAAGGATGTGTCCAAGGACGCCCCAGAGGTATTTCCACCTATGAATCATTGGAACCACAGGCTATTAGGATGTTCAGACGATTGTTATCTAAGTCGTTGTTAAGCACCGTCATTGGTAAGCTAGTGAGTAGTGACCATCTGGAACAACATCATGTTAAGCTAACAAAGAGTTAACAAGACGATTGACTTTTAAGAAATCTTAAAAGTAGCGAGCTACTTGGGAGCGATCGTCGTTGGTAAGTACGTCTGAACAGTGCTACTCACGACGTCATTGTGTCATTAAACACATGCAATGACGAAAATGCAACTGAAAATTAGCAAGTCTTTTTTAACCAAATAGCGCCGATCTAATATGGATCGAATGATCATCGGCATAAACAGCGTTACTGCTAAATCTATGCAAATGAGTCATAACGAAACATGAAGCCGAAATATGCTTTTAAAAACGCTATCTTGAGGATTCCATTTTGGAATTGTTAGGGATGGGTTGAGTTTTCCCGACAGTTTCCCACAACCTAACCGTCAGGCCACCGCGAGCTGGCGCGCTCTACTGATATATAACCCGCTCGTTGGTACCGTTGAAGGGTATCGTTGTTAAGTCAGTGTGGACGGGGTGTCTTGTTAAAAGGTGCTAGTTAGGATTAAAGAAATGAAACTTGTGTTTGGGTACCCTACTTTCCAAAAGTAGGCCACTGTCCTGAAGGCACTGTCTATTATAGTGTGCTGTCATCTTTATATGAGAGTTTATAATTTTGTAATTATAAATTTTTCTATAATTAAAATTATAAACTTGAAGGTCAATTGGAACCAAACTTGTGTCAATAGGTGCACCCAGGGATCTCATATTGTAATGAGGTCAAAGGTCATGTCCAAGGTCAAAGGTCATGGAGCAGCCCACAGCTTCGATTCTTCTTTGAATATAGTGAGCGCGAAAGCCGAAACCGCGAAATTCTAGTTAGATATTGCAGTTACCTACTGCCATAAAAAAATTTGTTTCCTTTCCTGTTGTCCCTGTAATTAAAACATAAAAAATTGTAATTTTGTGACGGTTTAACTTTTCCCCACTCTTTTCCTAAAGAATGAGATTTTTCATATACCCTCTGATCATTTTTTTTTTGCCCAGGGGGTATATTGTGTGCTTCATCTTTAGATGAGAAGTTTTATAAGTTTTATAATTATAGAACAATTACAACAGTGGGTTAATATAGACACTCTGAACGACATCTTCTCATGACACAAAAATGTACCATGGAACCACTGCATTTGTGATTCTTAAGTTTTGTTTAGATTGTCTATTGAACACTAAAACACAAAATGACATCATCATGAATGCCGCCTTTAAGCAAAAAAATTATGATGTGTGCAATGTAGGTGGGATGCTTTTTGGCACTTTGACAGATGGATTCTATTAATGATTGGATACTTGGAACAATTAGTATACCACTTATGATGTGTTGTTGACTTCACATCATACAGGTATGGTATACATTGCCAGATAAGTACAAATACTGACTCATTTACACTAATCACATGATTACTTTTCAAATACCGTACATCATGTAGGATATATTGAGATTGTAGAATCAAAGGAGGTATAAAAATAGCCTAGATTTTTAAAAATCACATAAGGCAAGACCTGTATGTTGAAATCCTTGCAACCCAGTAAGTAGTGATCAGCAGTATAAAACCCACATTAGCCTTTTTATGTGCACCACTAAAAAATCAAACTTGAAGCACTTCTGTTATAAAACAGTATTTGTCCAATAAACAACATCCTCATCCATTTATTTCTTACACTTCATAGCAGTTCAATAGTGGGGTTTGGTACAATTTCTAGGTAAACCCAGGAAAAAATCCAATGTGTTGTTCAGTAAATTATATCAGTCGTATTCACCTATAATTTTGGTAAGGCCTGTGTCTGCTGTACTATAGTTGAAAGCCACCCAAATTTAGGTTTATTTGAAATTTGAGAGTGTGGGAACCATTGGAACAAATCTGGAGATGTATTCAATTTGGCATAATTATATTATATAATAACCCTTCATACCTACTCTATCACATGCTTTATTTTCTTTAATGGAATAAACACATGATACAGAGCATCACTTTATTCTGTTAATGAATAAAGCACATGATACAGAGGCATCACTTATTCTGTTAATGGAATAAAGTACATGATACAGACAGCCCTTATCTGTTAATGGAATAAAGCAACTGCATACAGAGCATCACTACGTTATTCTGTTAATGGAAAATAAATTACATTAATTTTTTGTTTTTTGGTTTATTCTGTTAATGGAATAAGTACATGATACAGAGCCTCACTTTATATTCTGTTAATGGAATAAAGTACATGATACAGATGGAGGTGAAAAGGGGGGGTATAATGTAAAGGCCTTTAATGTGCTGGGCCATATACAAGTGACACGTTTCTTTTCATATTGACAAGGTGTCCATGGAATTATGTAAAATGAAGATCTCCAAATGCAAACTATAGTAGTGTCTTGCAATCCTACTCTTGGACTCCTGGGAACGGTACAAGAATATGTCCCAAAAAGTAAAGTGAAAGGAGGAGATTTTTTTAGGATACAATTTCTCTCAAATTGCAAAGGATCGATTGTAGACCTGACATTACCAAGAACGCTCCAAAGGTTTATTGGACAATCATGTACAAAAGAAAACAGCAAATTTGTTTTGCACTTGCCTGACTATCGTAATTGTCCCCATAGAAACAGTGCTTTTGGAACTTCTGTCGTGCACGACAGAAAGTCTTAATCGTCATATTATTACATAAGACGGCGTATTCGGCTTATTTCCTTCAGGTGTGTTCTAATACATTGGAAGCATTCCAAACATGCAAAAACCCAGGTTCGAAAAAAATTGGGGGCATTTCTTTCTGGAAATCTCCTCAATCCTCTTTAACCGAATGTGCAATCCTACATAGCACTTTCAAAGGTACATGTTCCGATCATCATCTCAAATCCATTTCATGCAGATTATAACAAAAACTGCCTATTTATGGTTAACCACAATATCAGGCAACCTATTTGAATAGGGCTTGCAAGTACTTTTGCTTCGACCATCAAAACTGCAAGTGTGTTTCCCACGGTACTTGATGGTTTCCCACGGTACTTGCAAGTGTCAGGCTCTTATATCAAGTAGAGAACACATAAACATAAATCGGAACAGCACCTTAAAGATTCATGAGTGATATCAAGGCATTCATTTTTGTCCACAGGTAGTGTTTAATAGATTAGACACTCAATTATATCCTATCTTGTTTTGGCTACATAAATGCTTAAAGGAAATATGTCAAGATTTTTGTCAAGCTCGTTTGACTTACTTCCTAAACTATATGTCCTACATCACAATTCCCGAAAAAATAATACAATTTGATGTAAAATTAACAAAAAGAGGCATTTTATTTTTGGCTTTTTTTTTTTTTGACATACGAAGAAAACGGGCGGATTTTTTCGCCACGGCTTCATTGAATCAAAAGCGCCCAACTCTTGACGTCAAAGTGATACGCAAAACATCGTGTTACTCGAATGTTATTGCCGACACTGTAATATTGATGGATTAATGAAAGTAATAAGAAAATTAGAAAAAAAAGTTACAGAATGACATATTTTGTTTCATTTAGTTGTGGTTAATTATTATTGAAGCTGGCAACAATGCGATATGATGGTCACAACGCCGTAAATTATGGATGGTCATCATTTGAGTCACCATTGCAGCGATGTGAGATTTCGGAATTGTTTTCGAGTAAGCTCATGGGCGGGAAATTAAAAGGACAAAATACCTCAACAAATGTGGGACAGTTTTCAAACTATTTTGATTTATATGTAATCTACTTAAGCTTTCCATCCAGACCAAATTTTCCAAATATTAAAAAAACTAGAAAAAAATATTTCCTTTAAAAAAAAACAAAACAAAAGGTGATTGATTTATTTATTTGCATATAACAGAAGCCGAATTTTGAAGGTCTCCTAGTAAACGAACATTAGGACATTCGCAATCTGTGTACCTAAAGAATTCTCAGCTTAATCCTTTCAGAGGGACAGGCCTTTATACATCAATGGAAAAATCAGGGCTTTCATTTTTTTTTGAGGGATGCCTAATATGTGAAATATCTGATTGCACGTTTAAAGATTTAATGTTTTGTTTTCCAGTTAAAAGCTTTTGACGAGTAAAAGTAGTGAGCTTGAAGAGGCGGTGTTTTCATATCTGAGGAGCGAGAGCCTTGCAGGCAGCTGAAGGAGAGCCATAGCTAGAGTCCCATGATATGTATGAGAACATTCCATGCAGGATACAACAACAGTAGGGATCAGCCTAAAGAGGTGTGTTTTGAACCCCCCATTCACAAAGATTGAATATGAACTATACTGTAGGTAAGTTAAAAACAAACATGTCATGAGAGGCGGCTGTTTTCATTATCTGAGGAGCGAGATGCCTTGTTATGTAGCCTGAAGGAGAGCAGTGATAGAGGTCATGAGTATGAGAAACATTCCATGCAGATACAACAAACCGGTAGGGTCAGAACAAGAGGGTGTTTTGAGTCCATCCACAATGCACTCAGTGTGTAGGAAAATTTCACCTCGAGAGGACATGGATCCCACAAAAATCCTGTTTTTAACAAATAAAAACCCTGACTTACTTAACCCTGCTAGTACTTAGAATTGTTTCATGATCATGATTGTTTGGTAGTCTTAAACTTCTGGAACCATTATCACCCTAAGGTACTGATATGTGTTTAGTTGGTGACAGTTAGGGCACATTGCAATGCCATTATGGTGATTGGTCAAAAACCCTCTGAGTCCGAAAAAAAACAAAAAACTTTTTAACACAAAGTAGGTTAAATTTAAGGTATGTGTCATTTCCATTATGAAAGGAAAAAAATAATAAGACAACATATTATGATGTTGAAAAATAACAGCGTTTTATTTGGGTTCAGGTAGAACAACACTAAAAAATAGCAATTTTCTGAAATTTTAAACAAAATCATCTTTTGGGGAAAGGGGACTTAGGGAAGGACAATGTGTACCAGTCAATATCTCAAAATGTCTTTAAAACAACATTCCTGCCAAATTAGAAGCAGGGGGGATGTTGCATTTTCAGAAATTGTTTCATAGATACATATTTTTCCCTTTCTGGCTGCCATAATGAGAAAAAACAATTTATTCATAATTATGGAAATACGATGCATTGAGGTTTCTTAAGTGACCAAATTTAATCCTAGGTAAAAATAAAAAATTGAAGTTAGTAAAATTAAAAAAGTCCTTTAGTGTGTTCTTCCTCAAATATCTGTTGTAAGGTTTATGGATAAACAATTAGAAAAGAAAACTAACAACCATATTTTCAACTGAGAATGTTTCCAAGTTTTATTGGACAAACAATTAGAAAAGAAAACTAACAACCATATTTTCAACTGAGAATGTTTCAAAGGTAGCATGGCTCATATTTTTTTAAAGTATAAAATATCTCTTTTAAAAGCAATAAACATGAAAGATGAAAATTTTCTATAAAAAATAATAGTTCAACCATGTCTGTAGGTTCAATAATAATAAAAAAAAGTTATGGCCAAAACTATGTTGCCTTTTGTGGCTTCAAAAATTGCTAAATTTTGTGTCAAAAAATTGCTAAATTTTGTGTCAAAAAAGTTTGTTCACCTCTAATCATGGCTTGCCACTATAACATTCACCCATAGAAAACTGTGCTTAATAATAAACTATTTTAGCTTAAATTAGCTATACTTTTGTGATGTCCTGTTGCTTGAGTGTGGTTATTTGGCATCAGTAAATACACTCCAGTTAAAGCATCTTTACGAGTCTGGGTTTATAAAGAAAAAGATTAATATTTAATTTTGTCCCATAGGCTTACACAGTAAAATACCCTGTCAAATTCTGCACACATTGCAAGATGATAATGAACAAAGTCAGCAAATTTTTGAAGCCCAAGGGCGCCCTCATTTCCCAAATGGGAGCATCATCCTATCAAAGGTATATGGAAAAACACGTAGAAAAGAAAACCAACACCAGATTTTGGACTTGCCTAGTCCTAATTGGCCCTATGAGAAATATGCTTGGATTGTGAGGCACATTAGCTCATAACACCAAAATACATGATCAGAATCAATTGATTTTTTTTTACACTTTTGTCAAGAATATCTAGTAAACCAAAATAAAAAATGCTGGAATTATGAAATGCATATTTAATGTAAGGCACTGTGTTTTTAAGAATCCCATAGAAAATGTTTTGTAGTATTTCTTTTAGGAAGTAATTCTTTGTCTTTTTCCTCACTGCCTATCCATCAGCTTGAAGTACGAGATGGAGAATTGGCCAAAATGCGTCAGATGCACAACAGCACTATGGAGGCACTGGAAGAGCTTCGTTTTCTACCAGCTCCACCAACAACAACAACACAACTCGCTATCTTCTAACTTGAAGAATCTGAATTCAAACCTCTTGGTGGATATCCCCTGGTGCATTATCTATGGGGATTTAGAAGAGGAGGAGGAGAGAAGCAAGAGAGGGAAGGAAACTGGATAATCCAACCGAGTGGAGGAAGATGAGTTTGTTTTTGTTTGAGGATGAGCGGAGAAATTGTTTGAAATGGAAAGTGATTTGGAGAGGGCATCAAAGAAAATTAATATAAAAAGGTATGGTGATTTTGTAACTACATCATTATCTAAAGTTTTCTTCTTGAGGTCATATGTTAGCATAATTTTCATGTTATTGGAATATATAATGTAAGGTTTTCTTTAAGATAAGAGAAAGAAAATTTTTTTCCATTCTTCATTCTTTCCTCTACTCTTACTTATATTTTTTTAATACAGGCATCTGTAACCGCATAAATCAGGAAAAAATTGGAGTTAAAATTAAATTTTATGCTAATCTTGCAAGATGCTGTGGATAAATTATGTAGAATAATCAAACAAAATAAAACTGACACACAGAAAAGAAACCCCTACTCACCACGCTTGTGCCTGACTAACCACTGATTCCATAGGGATTGGGTAACGTTAAGTCTAAGATCTCATTTTTGCCAATTAGGAGTGAGGTCTTTGTGTCACTGGCCCCAGTGCCCGCCATTAACTCAAAGGATCTGTTCTGGCTGTCACTAACTACTATAGTACCGTCCATAATTTCCTTAACAAATGGCATCGGCACACTCTGTTGATGTGTTTAATGTCCTTTTTCGAGCATTCGTCACACTTCCAGGTTTATGCGTATGCAGCCAGAATTTTGTTTCAGAATACGGATGAATACTATGCCATTGACTACAAGGGATTGGGTTATGTCTAAGATTTCATTTTTGCCAAAATTGGAATAGGTCGTTGTATCACTGTCCTCTTGATAGAAATAGATGCATCCATCTTTACGAGTCAATGGTGACAATGCTGGTATCACAGTGTTGTACTCGATGATGTAACCAATATTCTATTACATCTACTGCCCATTATGTAAATACTGCTCTTGATTGTTACAGTTTACTGCCCATTATTCCGCAATACTGGTCACGATTTGCCTAGGTAGTGCGTGAATGCAAAGCACACATTCCTTTTGACGCTCTACACCACCAATAGAGTTGGAGAGTGCAATTTGTGTACCTGCATCTCTTGCAATCAACATGTAAAACTGTTTGTGGTTCCTTTAAAGTTTCAACGAGAGATTTCACTTATCAGGTGTCCCTAAAACAATCGAAAGTCCTGATTTTTGCCCTTTGTAAAGCTTTCAACTCAAAAATACCCCAATCTGTAAGGATTAAGTTGAGATTCTTTCTTGGGTACAAAATAGAAATTTCTAATTCGTTTAGTAGCAAATACGAAATTCATCCTATGTTTTAATACGAATAGAAGCAAATCAAAATCACATTTTTTTCTCTGTTTTAAGACATTCTGTAGCAAAATACATGGTAGAAATCTATTGAGTGTCTAATCTATACAAAATTACTATTAGGACACAATATTTGGGTGCTTCAAATTCTCTTGTTGCACCTTTAACACCAAAATAAAATAGGGTAAACAAATATTGGATTTTTCTCTTTGAAATTCCAGGTATTAGAAGAAGTCTACTTCGTGCTGTCTGACATTCTGTGGGAGCTGCGAAACTTCAGCAAGAAACCGTCTAGCAGTAGCAGCAATTTGCATGGCAACAGGCGTCGCAGGAGATCTAGTGGTGGAGGGGGTACTCAAAAGGGCAGAAGACAATCGGAAGAATCCCCCAGACCATCTAGTAGGTCTGAGGAGGTCCGTACACAACTCAAGGAAGTGAAGGTGTTACTGCAAGGAATACTGAAATCACCACCACTGCAGGTAGAGAAGCAAAAGCCCCATTCATTCCAGCATGATCCTGTCACTCATCCCATTCATTTTTATCCCCTAGGCCTGGCTTGAAAAGCAGAGGGGGATATTACGAGGGTGCGCATGTCCGTATGTATGTGTGTGTGTTCCAGTTTGGTTAGGTTTTGGTTAGGTTTTTGTTTTTCGCGTTTCCTTTTAAAAGTTTAAGTCCGATTTAAACCAGACTTGTGGTTAAGGTGCAATAGGGGTTCCTTGATATGTGGATGATGTCAAAGGTCATGGACCAAGGTCAAAGGTCATCTGAGGTCATGTCCACTGTGGTTAGGCTTTCATTTTTTGGAAACTTGTACATTTCTATGTTATTCTATGAGAACAATTTATTGAATTTTGATGCCCTGCAGCTGACAACTGTGCCAACTAAACAACTTGTTTATACTGCCATCTTGCCAGGGGGATCGCGCAAGTTTACTTGCTGTATTTTTATTTTTTAGTAGGAAGTGAAACTGTTCTTCTTGTAACTAGCCAATGTCAATTCTTAGTTTTATGGCCTGATTTTTGGCCCCCACAACACAATGTGTTGTGGGGGGCCAAAAATGTGGGGGCCTGAGTGGCCCAATGCATGTTCCGTACTTTCAAAATATCAGAATGACCGGGTGCCATATTTTTCCTTCAAAATTATTCTGTTTCTCATGTTTGCTCATATTTTTGTAAACTTCCCACTTAAAGCTACATTTTGACACCAAGTTTGATTCTTAACTAAAATTAACTAAAATTATACCCTGAAAATCACATGATAAAGACAACATGTATGAATATTACTTTGAGTGTTTTCATAGGAACTATTTAAGAGGTCTGGGGTCCGTTCTCGAAACTTCATCATAACGCTACGTAATACTATGTCATGCCTGAGTGGACCAACTTATTTAAAGCACTGTGCAACTGGTATAAAATGGTCCATTATGTAGGACATACTCGTAAGCTAGTATACACATAAAGTTACGCTTGAGTTTTTGTAATCAGACCCCCTACTACATTAGATATACAGTGACGTGTCTCCTTTTGTAAAGCAATTAACTAATTTAGCAAACTGATGTCTTAAAGGAAATTATTTGCTTGTTTGATTTGTAGGTATAACAAAATTGCAGGTGGATAAATTACAGAAAGTAATTCGAGTAACACATGCATCTGGTACAAAGAGGCCCTTGTTCAATCTCAGTTTTTCAGGTTCTCAATTCTGGATTTACTTTGTTCAATATCAGAATTTTGCTTTACATTTGACTCGGTTAGAGTTGGTCATACAAATCATGAAAGCATCTTTGTCCTTTGGAGGGATATTAAGCCATTTGTCCCTAGCACAGAGTCATGTCTGCATGTGTAACTCACAGCCAGATTAAAAGAGTAGGGTGAAACCCCTACCCTAATCTGTCCCAAAGAAATATATTGTTAATATTAATAACCTCGCAGATATTTGATGTGGGTCAATCAATAACATGTAAAAGGATCGATCGATTAGTCAATCATGCAATCAATCAATTCATTCAATCCATTCAATCAAATCAATTCAAATCCTACCAAATCAAGAACAAGAGTCACTTCATGCCAACTCACAGATTTCTATTTATAACACTAGATAGCGTACGCCCGTGTTGAAGAATAGGCGGCCACCGTAACCGTGTTTTGAAAATTATAAATATTCATTACGGTCATCCATTCGAAACTTGCACGCGTACGCGCATGCGCCGTAACCTGTTGGCCTGGAAACGGTACATCGTTCTATGCAAATGCTGAATATATGAATAAATTGGTATACCACGCTATATAAGGATTCCATCAATCAATCAACCACGAATCAGTCCTACACCAATCAATAATCCTACCCACTTCATGTCCCTCTCACTTACTATAGCACTCAAGTACTGACTCCACAAGGAGGAAATTATCATTAGATGACCACACTCAGATCTACAACTTAGAGAGTCACATAGAGACACTCCGTGATGAACTGAGCGGCACACAGACACACATCGAACTACTACAGGCAGAGTTAGAAAACCAAGATGAACAAATGAGGAAGAAAGATGAGCAACTCAGTAAACTACATTCCAAGGTAAACTCGGATGTAATGACCAGAAGTTTGGTAAATAATTAACTCAATTTGACGTGGTATTTTTAGAAAGTCAGCTGCTTTGTCGACAAGATATTTATTGATTGTGATGGCTGGGCTGTAGATCACTCATTGCCTATATCTTTTTCCTGTGTGTGAAACTGTAGAAAACCAAAGATTCTTCATTAACTTCATTTTGAAACTTAATAACACCTTCTTTAACCTAGACCTTGATGTAAAATCTTTACAGGAGATGTCATTTTCAATGTTAGGGCAGAAGGTGCTTGAGTTGTTTAATATGACCTCCAAAAAGAGTGGCAAGTTTCTGCCCCCCCTCCCAAAAAAAAGGGGGGAAGGCGTGACTTCCTACATTTTAATTTAAAGGTGGGTGATCCAATCGTCAACGTCATCCCCCTTTACCTCATCAGAATTGAGAGTTTGGTACCAAAAGAAAGTTTATATTTTTTGCTCATTATCTCAATGAAATTTTATACTCGGGAAATGAGCTCCTTTGGTACACATTTTTGCTTCACTATGCAAACATCTGGACCAATTTAACTAAAAATTTGTAACAAAATGTTTTTAGTTATATGCTTCAAATAAGGGAGAATGCATAATATGAAAATCAGATCCTGATTTGGTCATCGCCCACCATTAAAACCTGTGAATATGCTATTAACTTTTAAGTTCATAATTTGTTTGGAATGTTTTGAAAAATTTTTTTACCATGAGAAGCACAGTTTTATTGACATAGTGCTAAATTTATTGACATATTTCCAAAACAGATAATTATTACAAAAAGTTACCTAGAACATTTGTACCATATTGCGAGATGAGATATGGTGTATTCGTTAATAGTAGAGTAGATATGTGCAATATTTTGGGGTAATTGTGCACTTGGTGATAAAAGCATGAAATTTGGCACATGTCTAGGGAATGTCATAAGAAAGGTTTTTAGCTATAGGGGCATCGCAGATTTGTCCTCGGATTAAAATGGCGCCCATTTTGCAAAAGCTGCCATTACTGAGCTCTTTGTCCATCTTCAATTTGCGATTGAGTTGATAAATACAGTGCTTTAGCATTCAAGCATGCTTTGATCACCTTGGATGTTACAAAGCCTTTTCGACCACATTGGCCATTGCAGGTTTTATCCCATTGCAGTAATGACGGTCATTTTCCAAGGCCGCCCATTACGCTATTTTTACATATTTGGCTAAATAAATATGAAACATCAAAAATTAAATGTCAATACAATAAAGTGAACACAAGTTTTTTTATTTGAGACATTTCAATCTGGTTGCATGACAACATTGGTGGCCATATTCAAGATGGCCCGCCATTAATTACTCTCGAAATAGATGTACCTTTGGTATAGATCACAAAGTCTTCATCACAGTGTTAGGGGTGCTTCAAGAATAGGTTTAATTAAACAGGCAGGATTAGATTATTCTGAATAAGAGTGGTTTTCACTTTAACTTCTGATGTATCATGGTTACACCGTGTAGATATAAAGTTTCAGCAACCTTACATTCTTGTGTTGAATGAGAGGTATTTTGTAAGACCCCAATAAGAATCACCAAAGCAAACCATTCCAAGTGGTTGCCCAGACGTCATTAAAAGGCATTTCTGTGTCAACTGGAAGGGTTGAATCCTCCTTGATCCAACTTGAGGGCAAACATTCTGGCTACAACAGTCTTACCTACATGTCAGAATATGCATTTAGCAAAGTTACTAGTCATTGCTGTACACACAAAATTAAATCAACTATAGAGCACTTGGTGGTCTGAAATTGTATAATTTATGGTGCTCTTCCCTTCAATGAAGGCAGCCACTCACTGAAACATATCAAGAGAGCCACCTATCAAGTCGCTTACTGTTAGTTCAAATGAGATTCTCTCCTGAGCTTCCATGTCCAAGTGAATGAGGATGGACTATAATCAGAGTATTGGAATCTCTGACAACCCTTCCATAAGTTAGAAAAAGTATGTCAAGAACTTCAATGTTGTGGCTGCAAGGAGGGCTGGCAATGGACAAGGAAATGCGTGAAAGCAGCTCTTCAGTGCAGCCTGTATGTATGCAGACTTGAATAATTTGGAACATCAAAAGATAACCTTCTGCTCTATATAGACGTGCACTTCTGTGTTTACCTTTAGATGCTAACTGCATTCTCTTGTTAATGACTATAACACTTATCTAAGAATCGTGATGAACATGCTCCACTTGTCAAATTGTAGTTCTCCATTCTCCTCTCCTTGGTATCCAGATGCCTTTTGAAATTGAGTGAGAAGAAGGCACACAACCACCGTCGCTGGAGCGTCAGAATTTCACCGACTGGGCTGCAGTCTGCAATAGACCTCGCAGGGTCTGTTGTATAAACGACTACTGGTAATTGTTATAATTCCTCCTTTTTTTCTGATTAAACTTTTAAAAGTTATTAGGTTCTCATTTTATTTTGAGAAAAGATTTCTCACTGGAAAAGGAACTTTGTTTACTATAAAAGAGAGAAAGGGGAAACCCCATATAGATTCAACCCATTCGTGTCACCAGAGGAAAACTTTTGGACAGCGTCCATTAGAATTGGGAAAGGAACAGTTTGTGCTCGTTCACCACTGTTTATTAACAGAATGTGAGATAATCTTCCTTTTCATGTTTAACGACATTTTCGCATAGAGTGTGCAAAGTCTTTGCATTCCTTCTTTTCCCAAACACAACGGGCGCATCAAAATTCAGTTTACCTTCACTCGCATTGAATACCATTGAGCAATACATTAGATGTTTTGAGAGTTAGTGAGCTACACATAGCGCTAAATCGTTTGAATGTTTTCATTAAAAGCATATAAGTGAACTTTCCTCTGCTATCAGACTACATGTTTCTAGAATTTTGCATGGTATTTAATTTCCACTACTGCACAGTCACCCATTCAATGTCCATAATAATACCTTCGGAAAAGGTACAGAGTGACCGATGGTTAAATCTACTATAGTTTGTTTTTGTTAATAAAGTGCACCGTTTAATTGCACAATAGGGGAAGTGGGGAATTCCCAAGATATAAACTATAAACTCAATCAACTTGTTTATACTTTGAGATCAAACATTGTCAATCAGGGAATTCCCCCACAGAGTTATATATGGAAAGTGATGATTCAGGTTATGTTTTATATGCATGATCCTGTTGTAATGTCTATTTTTAGAACTGGGATTCTTTGTGAAGTCAGTTATATTTGAGAGTTGACTAGTCTCCATCGCCGTCAGTCATTGACAATCAGCTATACATTTGGTTATAGTATTTTTTATCTACAATAATGGTAAATGCTCCACACAGTGCCAGGATTTTATTATATTGGTACTCCATGTAAGCAGAGTGCTGTAATTATTCTACCAAAAACGCATGTCGTCTTTGAGGCGGAAAGTGCTGGGAATCAAATAGGATTCCAAAGTGTGGACAGATATAAATCGTGGTGATTATCTTTGACTGGAATACTGATTGATTATTACTGTCGTCTAGGGAATTATTTAACCTTGTCGTCTTGGAACTGCTGGACAAAAGTTACCTTCATACTGATACGAGTCCAATGGAATATAGCCTTACCCTGAGGATTTATAAAGCGTGACCTTTGCATGCTGTCATTTGAAGTCTTCGCTTGCATGAACATATCATCGTTGAACTGCAAACACTTCATGTGGACATTACGGACATCTTAGACAAAAGTAGTACTCTTGTGTGTAATTGTGTCATTTTTTGATTTATGTATATTTTTTTTGACATACCAAATCTTGAACTAAACCAATCAAGATCATTTCATTAAACTGTTTATCTTTATAAAAATTCAATCACTTGTGCACAAGGCCATTATATTTGTGTTGAAATTTATTTCTCTGCCTTTGACGCCTAAGAGACGTCATAACAATGGAAAGACTACCTCTTTCTGAGGTCAAAAAATTTTTGAATTTTGTCATCACATGCCCCGTTGGAATCGTATGAGGGCGCGCGGTTGTCTAAAAATAGGACCAACTCAGGGATGGACCGATTATGTCCAGGCAGGGCATAGAGCCTGGCCCATTATCTCTGATTTTTTTAGGATTAAGTTCTTGATCTATTTTTTTTATATACCTGTACATGATATAGCCTTTATAACTTCTAGATTGAACATACAACGAACTCCCACGAATGTCCAAAAGATCTTGCGGACAGTTTTGTTAGGCAGAAAATTTTTCCACAACAATATCAAAGAAGCTCGTAGCAGTCTACATGATCTACTACTCTACTGGCCAGTCTCTAACACTATTTCAGATGATCTGTTTACAGTTAACCCTTTTCCGCTAGCGCGATCGAGAATATTTCTTCAGCTCTCAAGCCTGCATTTCATCTGTGATCTCCGCAGCTGAAGAATCCAGCCAGCAACAACATCCTCTCAAATTAACGCCCTATATCCATTTCTCGGAAAGGTGCTTGAAATTAGGAATCAGTTTATAGACTTATCTTCATCGTAATGAGGTCCTGCTGTCGTTTACGCTGATGACACAGCTCTATCTGACTTTCCACCATTGGGATATGGGATGCAGCATAAGAGATTGGTCAACATTGCAGTCATCAGATCATGACGTAAATCCAACAAGCTGATATTTATTACAAGACGACAGAGAATGTTGTGCTTTCGCTCTCATTCTTGACAGACGACTACTAACTCTCAGCCATCCAGCATTGGCAATCATTTTTTGGCCGCAAAAACTGAAGCACGGAACTTGTGTCAGCTTGACTCATACACTAGAAGAACAACATGTAACACTTATGTCAAGAGGCTTGCCTGGCACTCCGAATAAGGAATTGGGTAATTTTGAAAGTACCTTGATGAAACTGTCACCATTGGATTGTTCATGACTTTGTTAACATCAAGGCTGGATCCGAAGCAACTCCCTGGCCCTATGGTCTACCCAAAACGAAGAAGTGCCCACGGTTCAGTGAGTTAAAATCCAAAAATGCATCTCGTTTGTCTGTGATATCCTGTGTCAGAACATACATATCATACCACCTACATAGCTTCCAATTAAACAGAGCTTCATTAGACGTGATATTTGAAGAACTTTTCTGGTCGTCTTATCGTTTATCTTCCTCCACTCCGCTGTCTAGGAGTAAGTTTGGTTTTTGTTTTCACACTCAGATTAGGTAGGGTTGAGGCTCTTAATCCGGAAAGATCAAATTATCACCAATGTTCGCTGTGGTACATACATTACAGCCTTTAATGCATATGTATCCCCATATGTTCTTATATGGAAGCCCACTGGGTTATCTTCTCTTCTATCCTATTGTCATATCGTATATTGTATTGAAAATTTTCTACTTAAATTCCTAAGTTATGACTATTAGTTGGTATTGATTTTTCACATGAAGTTTATATCTATTGAAATATATGTTTTATGTTAGTCGTTTGAAAAAATAAATTGAATAAATGTAAATATTATTCTATTTTTAAACTATGTGACGTATCTAGATGCTATGCATTAGCACTATCTCACGATTTGTTATTATTATTACTAATATGTAAAACTCAGGTAATACAGTAGCACAAACAGCTTAGAAATATTGTTATATACAGCAATACAGACACAGAACATGAAGGATAAATCAATTTTAGTAAGTTAACTGATATTCATGGTTTTTACTAAAATCCTGTTGACTGTATACTTTTATGGCCAAAATAAGCAGATTGCTCTGTATTCAATTTAAAAGAAGTTTCCACATTGACACGGCCACTGAGACGTTTTCACCCCCGGGGGGGTGGATACATATAGATTTTGGTCGGTACCCATGCTCGTTGCTCAGTTCCAAAAAAACAGAGGGACTACTAGCAAAATCAAATTCCCACCAAATAAGGAGTGCTAGCCCTGCCCCGACTAGGGGGTATCAATTTCAGTTGACTTGATGTGACTTGGTTCCTATACAAAATAGGAAAAATGTGAACCTAAAATATCAGCAAAACACCCTGAGTGGGTAATTTTCACATGCAAATAGTACAAGTGGCCTGTTTCTGTGTAATGTGATATGTTAAAGTTATATCGTTTATTATATTCGCAAGGATTTAGAACAGGTCCGCGCAAGGGCTATATTTTGTTTTTTGCACTCCAATTGGTCCCTTAGGGGTATATTTTCACTGAAACTACGTCCAAAACTGTCCCGGTGGGGTAATTTGTCACTGAAAACTAGTCCCGTTAGAGTCATTTTCATAAACCCCTGGAACGAGCATGGGGGTACCCACAACCCTAGCCCTCCCCTGGTTTTGCCACACTGGGTAAATCATTATTGATTATTACCAAAGAGTGTGCATGCACCTGAAGTTGGCAGATTTTGGGTAACTCCTTTACTGAAGAATAGTATTACTCTTTGGGTAAACGGTACAGAATCCAGCGTATAAATATCACACTTGTGCGTTACACAAATGTCAATGCTGTATGGCATTAGCAAGACATTCCAGCAATATAAACATCATTGCAAAACAAAATTCCATAACGGATAAAAGATTGTAACCCCAACAAGGATCAGTGCATAGGATTTATGTAAAAACAACTGGCAAAGAGAAAATTGTCCCTGCCATTGTTGTCATGTTTGGCAGCCCATGTTCAACGGGTACACCGGTACTTGTGCAATAGTGGTTCGCTCGATATCATTAGCCCATACCATAACAAAAAACTCTTTGTGAAAGCCTAATCCCCTTTTTTGGAAATGTTCCCAAGCTTTGTTGTCAAAAAAGCCCTTCTAAATATGTCTTGAGTTATTCAGTCTAAACAAGCAAAGATAAAAAACATGGGTGACTATTTTTAAATGTCTGCCACTTGATGATGCCTATTTATAGGTGGTGTTTGGCATTGCTGTGTAACTGAAATGTCTGCCATTAAGTACATCAAACAAATTTGTAATTTGATTCGACTAGGCCATTTACAGGTTCTATTTTTTGGCATGGCACTGCTGCTGACAAAAATATGCTTTGTTGGAACAAATATGGAGATTCCGTCGATGAAAATTGGTAAAATAATGGAATTGGACCCACTTTGGAAAAACTGCCATTTTGGAAAATGGCCACCAATTTCTGTTACAGAAATAACTCTGTAATAGTTACCTATAAATACATTTTCTATTTTAGGCATTACTGTGGGCCACAACTCATGTTGTGGTAGCCCAAAACAAACAAACCCAACCCCATTTAGTCCGAAAAGAGCTAAATCCAGAATGGCAGCCATTTTGGAAAGTGGCCGCCATTTTTGGTTAACGACAAATCCAAGCTATGCCTATAGCCAAAAATCCTTCTTAGAACAGCCCAGAACTTGTTGCCAAATTTCATTCTTTTATCAACAAGTGCACATCATGCACATATCTACCTACTATAAGTCGTATTTGATGTTGATTGATACAATGTGAGCATGTGGCTCTCATCTGGGAAATGTGCATCGTTATTAGCATTGTGTTGATAACACCAAAATTAAAATTGTTTAGCTTATGGTACCAGCTTTGCACATCTATCTGGTTGCCATAATGATGTGAATGGACCTCAATCAACCATTAAAACCACTACTCCAGACAATCTACGGGAACTAATTGCAAAAGAATTCTTTTTACTACAATATGTCTATGAGGTCCTGTCTCTAAACAACATAATAAAAATCTGACAAAAATGTTTGTGATGGAACACTCTACATTAAAAAGGCTGACTCAGAAATTTGAGTATAAATTTGATTTGTTATTATTAAAATAGGCAACTAAACTAAGCTAGTCCCCACCTAAAAGGCTCAATCCAAAAGTTTAAGATGTTCAGATGTTGTGGTGTTGATGCAGTAATCATTTATGTATAGTAGAAACCAAAATTCTGGATCTGGAATTGTATAACAATTGTGATTTTTCTATATTATGACTTTGAATTTGAAGCCGTTGCAAATCCATAATTCGCAGAGTCAATCACAGCAAGTGGGCCCCACGTTGGGATTCTACCCGGATTTTTATAAAAAAAAAATAATTAGAATTTGTCGCAAACAGCATGCACACCCGAACCACATAGGTCCACCATCCAAATCACCTCACGAAATGCTTGGATTGTCATGACCTATTGTGGTTGTGGTCATACAATTAATCATATCTGCATTATTGACCATTGTATGGATCCAGATTAGCAGGGCAGAAAGTTAAAACTTGTATCTTGGCAAGCACATGTAGACTTGTTCATTAAGTAAGAAACTCTTTTATTCAAGTAGGAGTATTATTGTATTAAGTGACCATCATTATGTCAGAGTTGGGGCAAAAGGCCCACGGGCAATAACTGTCAGGTGCTAGATTTCTGCAATAACTGTCAGTGCTAGATTGCCTGCATAGCTTGTCAGGGTTAATTTCCGTTTCTGCAATAGCGTACCAGTGGTAGATTTCTTTCTGCAATAGCTGCCATGACCGACTAGATTCTTCAAGGCTGCCAGGCACAGTTTTGCATAGCTGCCAGGTGTTAGATTTCTGCAATAGCTGTCAGGGGTTAGATTTCTGCAATAGCTGTCAGGGGTTAGATTTGGCAGGTATAAGACTTAATAACCCCACAACTGACAAAATTGCAGCTATTGCATATGGGGCCTTATTCTTGCAGTAAACCCTTGATGTAATGCACCTATCAAAAAATGCCCCAGCAACCTGGGTTAACCCGGGGCATGGCCGGAAACTTTGCACACGAGGTGTGTTTTTGAAATGTAAACTCACCAAAACTCCCCTGCCATGTCCCCGCAAATTCCCGGCCCTGAGGGTGCAAACCTTTTTTAATGTCAAAACCCCAGCCAAGTCCCGAACCACCCTGATAGCCGGCAAAAGCATCAAAATGCGTCAAAACCCATTGTGCGATTCCATTTTGATTATGCTAAACTTTCAATCTCGTGTTTTATAGCTTTGTCGTACTACATTTATACGTGTTTGTAGAAACTTGCGCTTTTCCATTTGTCGCCGCCCGCAAAATCCCCTTTTTTGACAATGTTTGAACTCCATGACCAGTCCCCGGCATAAAAAACGCCCGGTCTACCCGGGCAAAAAGAGATCAACTCTCCCGGCTATCACGTAACTATCCAGTCCCGGCCATCCAGCGGGTTCCCAGGGCTAGGGGCCTTTTTTTATAAGTGCATAATACCACTGAGTGCGTATTTGAGTAAGAGTTCTGATACCAAGGAGCAACATGTGATGAATAGCACCGCTTTTTTAAACTCTTACTTCATGCCCCCGCTTTGATGATCCTGTATTTACCACTGGGATTTGTTTTCATGTAGTGTGACAAGAGTTAAGTGAATTGTTAATCATCAGTTTGTATCTGTTTCAATGGTGAGTCCATTAAATTGTTATCATCTAAGGGGGTATGGGGTTCAATCTTGTTAGTTCAATTCTGGATAACTATGACAAACTTCTGAGTAGGAGTTGGAATTTAAATGAAGAAATGTGAAAAATGAACACAACATTTTTCTCAGACATGGAAATATTGAGAAAGTCAATATTCAAATATTCTGAATTTAAACCAGAACTTTAAGGGACATAAGCCATCACCTTATTTCCCCAGCTTACCTGCACAAGTTTAAGATTTTTTTATATCTCAATGATTGGGAGGCCTTGTATATGGTTTCTAACCTTATGCAGATTTGATGCCCGCGGTAGAAATTTATAATTATGTATTTTTTGTTTGTAAGTTGACAAATTACAACAGTGATATCTGGAACAGTGTATGTAGCATTAGCTTGCAACATAAAAGCCACATCAAATCAACTTAAAATGTTTGGAAACTAACTTTTTAACAAGAATATACATTACATACCAACCAATGCACGCAGTGACAACACCACACATGCACACAAACCACCATACACAAACATTACAAAGATTTTACTGTGGCTGAGAGCTGTAGGGAAGATTCTGTGGGCAATTGCAAAATAAACACAATTCCATAGACACACTCATGTTTAATAAAGTTTGCCATGCATTAGATTTTAATGATACACAAGCTTTCACAACTCTACATAGACAAAAGGATTATTGATTTGACTGTTCAGTCAATTGCAGAGTTCAAATGGGCAATGGTTACACTTAGATCAAATGGTTACATTGTAACCAACCTTGAGAGGATTAAACCAGGTATGGCTTCATAGTAGCCAAAACGGTTACCATGTAACCGTTTGAAGCCGTTGGAAGCTGTTGTAAATCGTTTGCAATCTTTGTAGCGTTGGTATCATGGCGTAGCCAAAAGTGGTGATATGTAGCCATTTCTTTTCTCCTATTGATGGAAAGCACATGTAGACTGTAGTAAGAATCTTTATTCAATAGGGATTTATTGATTAGTGAACAGCATTTTATGTCAGAGTTTGGGGCAAAAAAGGCCCCATATGCAATAAAAACTGTCAGGTGTAAGATTTCTGCAATAAATGTCAGGTGCCTAGTTATTGCAATAGCTGTCAGGGGTTAGATTTCTGCAATAGCTACCAGGTGTTAGATCTTCTGCAATAGCTGCCAGGTGTTAGAATTTCTGCATTAGCTGCCAGGTGTTAGATTCTGCAATAGCTCTGCCAGGAGTAGATTTCTGCAATAGGCTTGCCAGGTGTTAGATTTGGCAGGTATATATAACACTTAATAACAACACAAATGACAAATGGCAGCTAGTGCATATGGGGCCTTCTTGCAGTAAACCCTTGAGTTATTATGCACTCTACAAAATGCCCCGGCCCCGGGGTACCCGGGGATGGCCGGACTTGCACACGAAGGTGGGTTTTTGAAATGTTAAACTCCCAGGCCATGTCCCGGCCAAGCCCGGCCCTGCGGGGCACATTTTTATGTCAAACCCAAGCCAAGTCCCGACACCTGTAGCGGGACAAAAAGCACAAAAATGCTGTCAAAACCCGATTGTGCGATTCATTTTTGATTATGCTACTTTCAATCTCATGTATTATAGCTTTGTCGCACTACGTTTATACGTTTTTGTTGAAACTGCTTCCATTTGTCCCGACCCAAAATCCTGGCTTTTTGACATGCGTGAACTCCATGAACACGTCCCGGCATTAACGGCCAGGTATACCCGGGCAAAGCCAAAAAAAAAAAAGGATCAACTCTCAGGCTATCAGGTAGTACAAGTCCGCCATCAGCGGGTACCCAGGGGCTGGGGCATTTTTGCTAAGTGCATATCCCTTAACGGATTTTGAGTAAAGAGTTTGAGAGTACCAGTACAAAACATGTTGATTGATAGCACCACTATTTTAACTTACTTCATGCCCCCGCTTTGATGATCCTGTATTTACCACTGGGATTTGTTATCATGTCGGTGACAAGAGTTTAAGTTTAATGTTAATCACAGTTTGTATCTGTTTCAGGTGAGCCATTAATTGTTATCATCTAAGGGGGGTATGTCATATTTTTAGTCAATTCTGGTAACTATGACAAATTATTTGGAGGGAGTTGGGAATTTATGAAGAAAGTGAAAAATTAACAGCAAATTTTTCTTCGACCATGGAACTATTGCGGAAAGTCAAATCTTCCCCCCAAATTTTGCTGATTTAAACAATAACTTAAGGACATAAGCCAATCCACCTTATTTCCCCAGCTTACCTCCATGCCAAAAACGTAAGATTTTTTCATCTCAATGATTGGCCTTGTATATGTGCTAACCGTTTTATGCAGGATTGATCTCCGCTGGTAGAAATTAGAAGAATTGATAATAGTATTTTTTGTTGTAAGTGACAAATTACAACAGTATCTATGGAACAGTGTGATGTAAGCATTAGCTTGCAACATAAAAGCCACAATCAGAATCAATAAAATGTTGGAAAACTAACTTTTACGAGAATATATTATAACCATACAACACAAAACTTCTAACTAGATCACAAAAGGCCTCTTTAACATTAAAAACATTAAGCCCCTTTTGAGAAGAAACAATTGCATAGAAAAAATAGAGACTTCATTTTATTATTGTACCTAACAAATATGATCATGTAAAGGTCCCAGGGAAGGAAATGCAAAAGAATGAGGGGTTTGCTGTCAAGTAGTACAAGGAAGGAACAGGATGCATTCAATATTTGGTTGGTGCTGACATCATTTGTGGCGTACTATTGATTTTTCAGAGAGGTAATAGAAAATTCCGGTGACTGGTGTGAATCTATTCATGACACTGACTGAAAATCAATAGTTTCACTAATGATGTCACTGGTGGTGTATTCTTTTTTCTGGCCCTGTTTATTGGAATGGAATGTCCCATAAAGATTTGGAGTAGGTTTATCATCTCATTTCCTGGGACCTTTAAGAAATAACTAGCATATATAGTTTAGGTCCTAATTTTTTATGAGCTAACAAAGTTTTGTAGATGTGTGTTTTCACTTTTCTTCTCATTCTGTGTTTCTGTGTGCAGGCTGGTCCATCATATGTAGCACCTGTACAGAGGCAGGTTAGTAAGGGGCCAGCCAATATTAATCGGGACCCAGTCAATATTTACCGCTAGGAGAGCTGTTACCAAATTAAGAGCCATGGCTAAGAGCAAGAGCTAAGCACTAAACATACACTTTTAAGTGGGAGTTTCTGTAACCTGACCCATCTGACACATCTTTCTGACACACTTATGAATTCGGAAACCTTAACAGAATAAACGTGTGCTTTATTCTGTGAAGGGTTTCCGAATTCATAAAGTATGTCTGATAAAGTCCATCAGATGGGTCAGGTTATGGAAACTCCAAATTTTTGATTTGTGGAAAATTGAACCAACAAGAAAGACCCTCCTGTTCATTTGAAATTTGTGTATGAATGTAAAGGAAAAGGATAGCGACTGGTTAAGTTTTGGTTGAAAGAATGAAGAGAGTTGTTGTACTTTCTCCAGTACTCCTTTGGATAATAGTGACTGTTCCCTAATGACATATAAAAAATTAAAGCCTAGAATTTCTCTACCTGCATTCTACCCATTAGACAGCACTAATGTCTTGTAGATAGTATCCAGTTACAGACAATTCTGGAATTGGAATAGCATGTGATTTCTCGTGATAAGACCAGGACATTCAGTACACAATTTTGTCATGCAAAGAGGCAACTAAGCAATGAATATAACTTTGGATTTTCACTGTGGAACATTGTACATTAATAATGGTGGGTTCATACTTCATCAGCAGACGTCGACCAATGCTAGTCTTTCGAACATGCTTTGCACACCGGATGCATGAACACACGTGTTGCGTAGAAAGCATGTTTGAAAGGCTAGCGTCTGCAGATGTGTGCCAATGAAGTATGAACCCACCTTAACTATCATGTGCTATCTTGAAGGAATTTCTCAGGCATCTTTTGATGTCTGATGAGAGTAATCAAATCAGGGTTCGATTTAGAGGGGTTTTACATGCACAAATGCATGTAACTTTGGCTGTGTGCATGCAGAATTTTCCCTGTGCATGTAAAATTTTGTATTTTCAGCCCATTTTTAGGAAAAATCAAGGGTTGTGCATGTAAATTTTATTTTCTAAATCGACCCCTGAATCAAATGTGACAGTACAATGAAAATGTGGTGCACCATATCAAAACTGAAAAACTTCTGTAGTTCAGAAGGCTGTCCTGCTTTTAACCCTATATACCACAACCTTAAACATCATTTAACATTATGTATAACCAATACTGTAAGTTTGTATCCCCCCCGCACACTACCCTTTCATACTGTACAATGTATTTGTAGTAGAGAAAAACTACACACAGCATTTGTTTGTTGCTTTTATGAGTGTTTATATGTTTGTTTGTTCACTTATATCTGTGATGTATCCATCTGTGTATGTATGTTCGCTTGATTTTTCACTAGGCAGTATTTATTGGATTATAAGTTGCAATAAACAATAGATGTTTACATTATTTTGATAGATTTCATAAAATCTTTTCAAGTTGTTGGTGAATGTGATATTGTTGTAGTACTAGTGTAGCGCAGTAACACTACAGGTGGCGGAGTGCATGACTTTATTATTTATTATGCAAGCAAAGATTATCTAAAGGAAGATTAGACACTCCCCTATTTTGTATGGCAAATGATGTAGTACTAATTACCTACCAGATGTCAGTTGCCACTATTCCCAACGTAGTAAGCTGACCAGGGGCTTACCGTGATTTGCCAAATTTTGAACTCGCTGTTGGTTTGACATGTAAACACATTTTTTTTGGATGTCAGGGGTAGGGGAGCAAAGGGATGAGGCTCTTGATTTCTTAATGTCTCTATAATGCTAATGCAAGTCACCACAAAATAACATTCTTTTTTCCCTTTGTTTATCTTTCAGATTTTGAAAAAAATTAACATTTGTTGTGCTGTAAATTATTCAAGCAATTCCAAAAAATAGCTTGACACCTTTGAACTTCTGACCATTGCTTCACACGGTGATATATGCGATGTTGTCACTTTTGGGATGAATTTAGTATTCTGCCACCACTTAAAATTTGGCACCTTTAACATGCGGTTTATTCCGTTAACGTTGCCGAATTCGTAGCCTGTGGCAGAATACTAAATTCTTTTACCTACCAGACACTAGGAGCATCCTTCCCAGTGGAAGTCCACTTCCATTACACTGAAATGGGGGAGTGTCCAATCTTCCTTTAGATAATCTTTGATGCAAGTAACCCTAATTTCAGGGTACACTTATTGACATGCATGTTAGCGTCTTTCCTGCTAGGGTTTGTGGATACTACTTTCAAAGGGTGACAAAAGGGAACATGGTTATATAATTTGTTGTGCACAGAACATTTTATGTGATTTCCGACCAATACTTATGAATTTTTGTTGCTTTTATCAACTCTAAGAAGATACAATTGCTGATACGTGACTCAAGAATCCAGTGCTTGTATCCAAAACGTAGTGCATTCGGCAAACCGATCTGGGGATACCCCGCTACTTCGGTACCACTTTGAACATCCCCCGCTCAAGTATTCCTTTTTGGCTCTGAGTTTGAGAACCAACCAATATTCTGAACTATTACAGCAATATTGGTAATGAATGTGAAAACTCTCACACTTTTTTTTAAAAAGACCAGTTGTCTCCTAAGTGTGAATAACGGTGAGTCTGGTCAGATTGTGGAAGAGCAACAATCTGGTTACCTAGACAAACGGCACATTCAAATTTTACGGTTTTAGCATATTGGTTTTAAATTGCCACAAATCCAAATGACCAAAATAACCTCTTCGTCTTGTTTGGGAGGATTCTCCTAAATAACTACTTGAGGTACGCTCATTGATAACATATTTTTGCATTTTTTGTATCAATATGGTTTTACTGAACTTGCCACTAACTCCAGAAAACCAGAGAGATCACATAATTTATTCTTGCCTGAATAGGTTAAACCTAAATACAGATTTTAGGAAATATTGTTCATATTTGATATTTAGAGGGAATTATTGATAATTTGAGGAAAATTTTGATATCGGCAGGAGAAAATAATTTGTTCACCCTTTTTTCCACATCCTGGAGTCATTCCATTATTCCAGCCAGTGTGTCCATTAAAATCTACAGCTGTATTTAATGCAGTTGCCCATAACACTGAATTACATTATTTTATTTTAAGCAGTGTACATTCCCTTGCAGGATGAGTGCTATCAGTCTGGTTTTCCGATATAGAAAGAAACTGTCACTGAACTAAACAGGTAATTGCAAGTGTCAAGTATCTAAATGAAGAAGTCAACCCCAGAAAAATAGAATAACTTATTATGGCTGCTGCAGGTAGCAAAAATGGAATTTGGCAGAAGGTGGCATTGTTTGCCTCACAAAAAATGGAGTTGTGTTGCTTACGAGACTTAAACTATTTCGACGTGCATGCCTAGCTTCTATCTGTGGAATTTGTACACATGTCCCGGTATTATGAGTGTACTTCTTGCACCTATAGATATTTTCCACACTGATAGCCCATTTTTTTTATGGCTAACATTTTGCCTATCTAAAGCATGATATGCTTGTTTTGCAAGATGATGGCATTTCCATTCAGCTAATCAAGTTGACTGTTCCTTTGGAAACTAACATTGATAAACCTCATGAACATAAAGAACTTCCCAACTCTAAAAAAAAAAAGATTATTTGTGTCACAGTAATGCCTTGAAACTGGTCGCCCTGGTCTTATTTTACTTGATATGAACAACGTCTGAAATCATTTTCAAGACTACAAGAAGGCAAGTGAAGACCCTGAAAAGGATCTCAGCCAGAGTCCTGCTCTCCTTTCATTTGGAATGTGTGTACCATAAGCCCTGATTGGAAAAAAGAGCCCCTACATTAAATGCTGCACCTCCATTCCCAGAAATCTTTACGTGCTCTTACATGGCTTCCAGGTGTTTTTATCTCCATGTGTTATAAATTGTTTTTTATGCGTGAATTATTTTATTTAAGCATTTTTAATACAGCGAGCCCCTCTAATTGTGTCACTGCTTTCTTTCCTCAGGGGCCCTGTTACTTACATATGATTTGCAAATATATACACACTTAAAATCTTAAAAGTTACAAAGTAGTGTACATGTTAAGAGAAGATAAAATAGTTGAACAAATATATTTACAGCATAAAGCTCATGTTTAATTTGGGGTTCTGATTGTGAGAAAGAGCACAAGATTTGAACTCCTTCAGATTCTGGATTCCAAATTTAGACTGGGATATAAGTAGTAAGCATCAGGCCTCAAAGGGTTTTATCAGATGAACAAGTTATCAATATCTGAACACGGGAAAATTAAGGGAAAAATATAACTTTTACAAATATGAATGTCTGCCGGAGACCCGCTGCTGCTGTGTGTGACCCCAGGAGAGGGGTAAAGTTACTATGGGGGTCAAATGTTTGAACTGCTCTTAATCTCATGTAATATAGCTCAAATTATTCCTTAGGTAACCAGGAGTAAAAAAGTCAATTGGGTCACACGCATGTGGCGCTTTCTTTCCAAGATATTTTGGAAAATAAGACTAAAGGTCATTTGTTTATCTAATGAACTTGGGTTATGAATATTACATGGAAACCCTCATTTGTTTGAGGTCAATGGTCACATATCAAGGTCAAAGGTAATATGAGGTCTATCATTCACAAACTAACGGTCTGAGGACCGCGATGTATTTTTTTTATGAATAAAGAATGATAAACAAAAAGGCTTAATGTACCCATTCCGAAGGAATAAAGTCTATGTAAAACAGTGGGTCCAGTAAGCCTGTTTTGCTTTGTCAAATAAAATACATGGTATTGTGTTTTGAGAATTAAGCTGTTGCTTGTATTCTAACATTCCACTACTTGTTCATTTACACAGAAGGAAGAGCCCAGATCACAAATTGCCCGTGTGGAAGCCGTTAGACAGGAGGCCACATTACCACGCTCTTTAGCAGCTAACATCCGCCATGATTCACGCTCGTGATTACATCATAAGGCGTCTGCAGAAGTAAGGGATGAGCTATTGCAAAGTATGTCCATACTTTGTAAAAACTCTAGCAATCGCTGTGTGCATAGTAGGAATCCATCTCCTGAATCTTAAGAAAACAAAATCCCATTTTTCAATTCCCAGTATACAGGAAAAGGACACAATTACCATGCACATATTCACACACTCCACATGAAAATTACTGTGCTTAAACTTTACTTAAAAAAAAGACATATATTGCTTGTCTCCCTATTCATCCTAGTTCATCGCACATGCGCACACCATACACACACATGCCCCAAAACAACAAAAAGCAAAATTATACATTTGCGCTTATAGTGTAGTCAAGTAGCGCGTTCATGTGACCGTACAGGTTGAGTAGATACACCATTTTTTTGCTGAAAATTATAGATTAGGGTGTGTTTATAATAAGAATCTGCCGGATGCCACCTGGGCATGCCTTGAGCATTTGAGAAATCCAAGGAAAATGGGGGCCCCGTCGCCATAAATTAAATTATCTAGTCAAGCCCTATAGTTATAAAAAACTATGGAGTTACTAACTTTAGGATCCAATGAACAAGTGCATGCACTTGTAACATTAAGACAACTTCAAATTCAAACTTGAACCCATCCAATAATGTTTAAAATATGCACTATAAACGCAAATACCAATCATAACAAATAGACATGAAGTACTTAGGCCATTTCGTTGTTAGACACAATAATGTATTCATGCTACATTTTAAAATTGTAACATGATGGGAATCATATTGCAGCCAAAAACGTGAAACATCTTCAAAAAATACTTTGCCACAATTTATACGTATTACGCCTTCAATCGAAATCATGTGTCAGTGACATTGGAAATGTACTTTGATCCTAACTAATGTACAACATAACACTTCAATTTTGTTTTAAAATATGCGCCAAAATCGAAATAAACTATATGGTGCGAAGTTGTCAAAATACCACAGGAATTACATTTTTCACATATATTGGCCTAAATTTAGATTTGACCCATTTTTAGCTCAGCATACGTATATGTCAAGCTATTGTTATGGCATGTGTTGACTCTATCTTCTATCATATCTCACTCTATCTGTCTGTTCACACTTGCCATAATGCTTCTTGTTGCCAAACGCTTGGGCCGATTGCAAGCGAAAATCGGTCAGAATAATCACTGACCCAAGGCCCATAAGGCCCATGTGGGGTGTTCACAATTTGGTTCAAAATGTCCCACGTGGGCCGATTAAAGGGGCATTCTTTGAAAATCTACTGATTTCCTTCTTGTGCCACATATCAATTGCTATAATCACTAGAGTTGGTCAGAACAACAGCTGACCCAATGTCCATATGGTGTGTTCACCGATTTGGGTAAAGGGTCTGTGGGCCATTAAGGTGCAATCTTTGAAAATCTATAATCCTTCTTGTGCCACACTCATGCTATAAAATCACTAGACTTGGTTGAAAACCACTGCCCCAAGGGCCATATGGGGTGTTCCACAATTTGGGTCACAAGGTCACGGGGCCATTGAAAATCTATAAATTCTTCTTGTTCCACAACAATTGCTATAATCACTAGAACTTGGTCGAAACCGCTGAACCAAGGCCCATATGAGTGTTCACAGATAGTGTCAAAGGTCACATGGGCCGATTAAGGGGCATTCTTGAAATCAATTCATTGTTGCCATACACATCAATTGCTATAATCACAGACTTAGTCAGAAAACGGCTGCGCCAATGCCATGTGGGTGTGTTTCGCAGATTTGGGTCAAAGGTCATGTGGGCCGATTAAAGGGGCATTGTTGAAAATCTATAAATTCCTCTTGTGCCACAAATCAAATCAATTTATATAATCACTAGACTTGTTAGAAGAACTGCTGAACCAAGATCCATATGGGATGTTCACACAGATTTGGATCAAAGATTGTAGATGATTAAGAAGGGGCATATCTTTTAACAATAATATAAATTCAGTCTTGTGCAACAAATCATTGCTATATCACTATACTTAGTAAGGAGAACTGCTGTCACACATGCCTAAATGCTTCATGTTGCCAAAACCTCTGGCCTGATTGCAGCGAACAATCGGTCAGAATAATCACTGATCGAAGGCCCATGTGGGGTGTTTCCAACAGATTTGGGTCAGAGGTCACGTGGAGCCATTAAAGGGGCCTTCTTTGAAAATCTATAAATTCCCTTCTTGTGCACAAATCCATTGCTATAATCACTAGACTTAATCAGAAGAACCGCTGCCCCAAGGCCCATATAGGGTGTTCATAGATTTGGGTCAAAGGTCGCATGGTCCGATTAAAAGGGCATTCTTTAAAATAATTTTAATTCCCTCTTTGTGCCTCAAATCATTTCCTATAATAACGAACATGCTCAGAAGAAACATTGAA
>JAMKCH010038170.1:0-33018 GCA_023653785.1 Ophioderma brevispina | reverse complement strand
CGTTTACAGTAGGTCATCAATTTATATAGCGGGCGTTTAAAGCATTGAGCACTCTGCTGAAGATCGTCTCTGCCTAGTATATAGATATATATATATATAATATATATATATATATATATATATACAGTATTGAAAGATTATTCAACGGCAATGCCGGAAAGTGCTCAATACTTCGGACTTTTTAAAGTAGAGCAAAATAATAAATTTAGATTAAATTAAGTACACATTGCTATGCCACGACCCTTGGGTTTCACGTACCATGTAGCGATCATCAAGTGGATTGATGTTATGAGTTATCACACACTCTTTCTAACAGACTTGCGGTTGTTACCCATGACGACATTTGCTAACGAGCTCAGTCTTTTACTGAGACAAGCACTTGAGGCTACTTTCTTGGCCATGAGTATTGCCAGTTTCTCATCAATACAAAGATTGCAGTTGAATATTTCGTATGGTTATTAAACCTGTACTTGAATCTACATGACTAAACCAACGTAAAACTTTGACAGGTTGCCTGATGCAACAGTGGCTTTGTAAACCATTCTCTCCGCACGTATTTTCCTAAGGGGGGGGCAATTGCTTTATTCTCAATTACATGTTTGGCGGCGTCAGTTTTAGTTCTCTAAGCCGTGAGTGTGCGATTTTATAATGCTGCCCATGTTACGCATACAGCTGTAGCTGACTTTGAGATTCATTCTGTTGGAAAAATCTTGTGTTGTATTTGCTCCCTTTGGAAATGATTGTCAAAAAGCCATAAAAATGTTTTGCCACATGGGATGTGACATTTTTACTGAATGGCGGAAATAAACCACACTATTTTCCTCTTACGGTTTTTGATCCTGTTTTTCTGCTGTTATTTCTGGTCTGTTTATATTCAATTTTTGAGCGTCCCACTTGATCTTCGTGGCTTCATTGTAAGGGTCTGCTGATTCATCAAAAGGTTCCATCCTTACATTGAAGAAAATTTGAAATTCTCTGCTCAATCCTTTCAGATGTTGTTGAAATGATGGTGGGTGGTTTGACTTGGTGTGATGTAAATCGGGGGGGGGGGGTTATTGGTTTCTAATAAGGTTTATTGCATGCCATTGCCCGGTTTAAATTCACATCTAGGAAGTTGACTGCCCTGAGGTTATCTTCTACAGTAATCTAAGCCCCATTGATTTAAAAAATCTCTGTGATTCCTTTCTTCTCCGGTCTGCTTTCAGGTCGGGCACATTTGCGCAATACCGCTAGCCCGTCATTCCGTTTTAAGGCGGGAGAGGATGAAAAGGCCTACAATTTCGCAAATTTCTGATCCATCATAGGCCCCCATTGTTACAATCAAACGCGCCCTCAGTATATATTTCACCCAAATAAGAGCAGAATGGGGAGAGTATATGTACAAAATCATGCTGGACAGAATTAATGCAGACATAAGGGAAAAGACCAAAGTGAATCAGTGGTGCAATACATCCAGCGGTGTGAATTGTTCGACAATTTTGAATGAAACAAACAGAGCTTATTCTTTTTGATGTATGACATAGTAGATTTTACCTTCCATAATCCCAGGACACCTTACTTACTAGACACTTACATGGGCCAAAAGAAATAACCCATATCTGTCATTTCGAACATGAACACCATCATTTATGAGAAAAACATTATGTATGAGGTAGCAAAACAAGCCTGGATAAAGATAAGATAATGAGCGACGTTTGATGTAGCAATGGGGGCCTATGATGGGAGCAGAAATTTGAGAAATTGTAGGCCTTTTCTCTCTCCCGCCTTTTTAAAACGGAAACTCAACGTGGCTAGCGTAAGGCCTGTACGGTTGTAGAAGTAATTATTGTCCGGCGTACTCATAGGCCGGGAAAAAATGGTGACAAATAGGGCAATCGATTCAGTTGACTCTTCACGCAAATTTCACGCTTTATCGTTCTTCGTCTATGGAGCCCCGGACGGTGGCTCCCGCCGGACTATATCTGCTTTCACACCAGGGATGACGGGCTTGAGGATTGCGGGCAAATTGGTGCCCGACTTCAAGCAGACCGGATAGGAAAAGGAAATCACAGAGATTTTTAAATCATGGGGCTTAAGTTACTGTAGAAGCTAACTCAGGCAGTAGTCAACTTCCTAGATGTGAATTTTAAACCTGAGCAAAATGGCATGCATAACTAATAGAAAACCTAAAATAACCCCGATTTACGCATCACCAACACCAAGTAAACCACCCACCATCAATTATCAACAACATCACTAACGGGATTGGGAGCAGAGGAGATTCAAATTTATCTTCATGTAAGGGATGTCTTTGACAAGCAGCCGACACTTACAATGAAGCACTAAGATCAAGTGGGTACGCCTAAAAACATTGAAATATAATGAACAGACCAGAAATAACAGCAGAAAAAAAACAGGATCACAAACCGGAGAGACGGAGTGGAAAAATAGGTGGTTTAAAACACGCCATTCAGTAACAATGTCCAATTCAATGTCGGCAAAACATTTTTTTAGGCTTGTGGACAAGCATTTTGCAAAAGGGAGAGCAAATTACACAGATTTCAACAGAAATAATCTCAAAGTCAGCTACAGCTGCATGCGTAACATGGGCAGCATTATAAAATCGCACAACTCACGGCTTGACAGAAAACTAAAACTGACGCCGCCAAAAAACAATGTAATTGCAGAAATAAAGGCAATTGCCCCCTTATACGGAAATGCTGTCGGAGAGCCATCGTGTACAAAGCCACTGTTGCATCAAGCAACCTGTCGAGTTTACGTGGGTTGTCAGGGGGTGGTAGGTAGTAGATTTAAGGACAGGTATAATAACCATACGAAACTTTTAGACATAAGGAAATCCCAGGAAAGCAATTCAAGAGTTGGTCAAAAGACGTTGGGAACTTTAAAAGAGGAGAAAACAGTAGAGTTGAATACATGGGAAATATTACAACTCAATCAAAACACATAAAAGAGGAATCAGGCAACTGCAATCTTTGTATTGATGAGAAAAACTGGCCAAGATCATGCAAGAAATTAGCCTCAAGTGCTTGCCTCCAATTTAAAAGAACTGAGCTCGTTGCAAATGTAGTCATGGTAACAAACCAGCAAAGGTCGGGTTAAAAGAAAGAGTGTGTGATAACTCATAACATCAATCCACATGATGATTCGTACATTGGTAGGCGGGAAACCCAGGTTCCGGGGCCATCATAGCAGGTGTGTACTTAATTTAATAAGCGAAGAGAGAGAGAGAGAAGAGGAGAGAGAGAATAGGAGAGAGGAGAGAGAGAGAGAGAGAGAGAGAGAGAGAGCGAGACAGGGCGCGGGGAGGAGACATCGACAAAACACTTCCAGCTATCCAAACTCCACCCACAAGATATGCATCCGTACACAAACACACCGTCCACAGATCAGCTACAGCTGATGCCCAAAAACGTCGCAGCTTCCATCATCAAAACCCACAACAATAAGATCGCCGCAAAGGATAATCAACATACACAACATGGATGCAACTGCCGCAACAAGACTTGTTCTCCGCGATGGAAATTGTTGTTGAAATCCCTAACATCACTCAACATCAGCGCCGAAGTCAAAGTAGCGAACACGGACCTAAACCAAACTTTACATCGACTGACGGAACCACCTTTCAAGACTAAGAATTCACATCACCAGACATCCTTCAGAAATGAAAATCAAACAGAACACACATAACGCTTTCCCCAGTACGTGTGGCATGCTCAAAAGAACACCAACCCTAACACAACATCCACGGGTCAATCGTATCCAGCGGCCGACCGTACTCCAGCGGAACCAAGATATGCGACCTCTGCCTCACCTAGAAGCTGGCCATCATCAATGCCGATAAACGCAGACTACTCAACAAGTGACCCGAACTGATGATATCCAATTGCCGCCACGAGAACCAATTCTACTTTGCAAACCCTCCAGCATCACCTAGATAATACGACTACGATATCTCTCCGCGCGTCCGCAGTTTGCCACCTTCCATCTCATGCCAGATGCCCTCTACGGACCACCAACCTCTCTCCCGATCTAACGAACGTCCCGCAGGAAAAACCGCTATTAGTATTCTTCGCTATCCACTCGAATAGCAGCCAGTTTGCTATGATCGCACAGGCGTGAAAACTCCGAGTAACAACTACCTTCCATAGGATTCATCATTTTATCCTCGCTCTGCTTTCAGCATTTAGCACTTCACTCTGATGAAGATAGTCCTCTCCTCGGCCTCTATTATATATATATATAGTATATATATAGTATATATAACCTATATATATATACAGTATTAGAAAAGATTATCACCCGGCATGGCCGACTATTTGCTCAGTCTCAGGGCTTTAAAAAGTAGCAATATAATTTAATTTAAATTAAGTACAACATTGCTATGCCACGACCCTAGGTATTTCACGCTAACCATGTGCGACTCATGCAAGTGGTTGATGTTATGAGTAAGCACAACTACTCATTCTTCTTTAACACGACTAGGGACTTGCTGGTTTGTTTTTCCATGACCGACATTTGCTAAACGAGCTCACTTCTCTTTTACTGAGAAACACTTGAGGCTAATTTCTTGGCCATGAGTTATTGTCAGTTTTCTCTCAATCAAAGATTTGCAGTTGAATGTTCTTATGGTTATTATACCTGTGCCTTTAATCTCTACCAAAACCACCCCCTGGCAACCAACTGTAAAATCTTGACCATTGCCCTATGCCCGACAGTGCTTGTACCATGCTCTCCGCACGTATTTTTTTCCCTTAAGGGGGGCAATTTGCTCTTTATTTCTCAATTACATGGTTTTTTTTTTTTGGCGGCGGTCCATTTTAGTTTTTCTTTCTAAGAAGCCGTGAGTTTGTTCGATTGTTATAAGGCCCCCATGTACGAATCTGCATTACAGCGTAGGTCTAGCGTTGCTTTGAGATTATTCTCTTCGTTTTGAAAGCCTTGTGTAATTTGCTCCCTTTTGGAAAATGCTTGTCAACAAGCCCTACAAAAGTTGGTTTGCCGCCATGGGATTTGACAATTTTACATGTGAATGGCGGAATTACCCCACACTATTTTCCTCTTCCGGTTGTTTGATCCTGTTTTTTTTCTTTTTTTCTGCTTGTTTTTCTGGTCATGATTCAATGTATATCAATTTTTGTAGCGTACCCACTTGATCTTAGTGCTTCATTTAATTGTCTGCTGCTTCATCAGCACTCCCTTTAGGCATTACGATAAATTTGAAATTCTCTGCTCAGTTCCTTTAGGGATGTTGGTGATAATTGATGGGGGGTGGTTGGGACTTGGGGTGTTGGTGGAAATCGGGTGGGGGGGTGGAGGGGTTATTTGTGTTTTTCTTCTACGTTTTTTGCATGCATGCTCTAGGTTTAAAATATCACTCTAGGCATTTGACTTGACTGCCGCCCTTGAGGTTATCTTCTACATATCTTAAGCCCCATGGATTTTTTAACATCGCTGTGATTTCCTTTCGTATCCGGTCTTGCTCCACCGGTCGGGCACATTTGCGCAATACCGCTAGCCCGTCCTTCCGATTTTAAGTCGGGAGAGGATGAAAGGGTTCCTCCTTTTCGCCAAATCTTCTGCTCCAAATCATAGGGCCCCCCCCATGCTACAAGTCAACAAAGAACGCGCCCTCTTATATATTTCACCCAATAATAAGGACGAACTACTTGGGAGGTTAAGCAAAATCATGCTGTAACAGAATTATGCCGACATAAAAGGAAAGACTCTAAAGTGGAAATATTGGGTGCAATACAATCAGCGGGTGTTGATTGGTTCGACGCTTTGAAGTGACAAACAGAGCCTAAGCTTTTCTTTCTGTGATGACATATGAGTCTTTACCCTTCAATTCCCATGCACCTACTACTAGACACTTTAACATGGACAAAACAGAAATTCACCATACTGCTACTTTCGAACGACACCATCATGTATCCGATAAACATTACCTGTATGATTGTCGCGAAAGCCTTCGGATAAAGGAAAGATAATGAGGGCGCGTTTGATGTAGCCAAATGGGGGCCTATATGGGCAGAAATTTGCGAATTGTAGGCTTTTCCATCCTCTCCCGCCGTTAAACGGACTCAACGTGCATCGCGTAAGCCTTACCGGTGTAGAAGTATTAATTGTCCGGCGTACTCACATTCCGGGACAATGGTGAACAAGGAAGGGCACATCGATTCGTTTGACTCTTTCACGCACTTTCTACGCGTTATTTTATATTTTTCCGTTATCGATCTATGGAGCCCCGGACTGTTGCCTCCCCCGCCGGACTATATCTGAGCTGGGTTCACACCCGGGATGACGGGCTAGCGGTATTGCGCAAATGTGCCCGACTTCAGCAGACCGGCTAGGAAAAGGAAATCACAGAGGATTTTTAATCCAATGGGGCTTAAGATTACTGTAGAAGAAGCTACCTCATGTCAGTCAACTCTAATGTGAATTTAACTGCGCAATGGCACTCGCTAACCGAATAGAACACCAATAAAATAACCCCCGTTTTACATCAACAACCAAGTCAACCACCCACCAGCAATTGCAACACAGCCCGAAGGGATTGTGCAGAGATTTTCAAATTTTCTTCATGTAGGATGTCGTTGATGGAGCATCAGACACTTACAATGAAGCCTAGATCAAGGGGTACAGCTTACAAAATTGAATATAATGAACAGACCAAACTACCAGCAAAAAACGAATCCACCGGAAGAGGAAAATAGTGTGGTTGAAAAAACCGCCATTCATTAAAATTCAAATTTCAATGTCCGGCAAAACATTTATTTAGTCTGTTGACAAGCTTTTCAAAAGGGAGGCAAATTACCAGATGTTTTCCACCAATAATCTCAAAGGTCAGCTACACATCCTCAGCGTAATACGTATGGTCACATTAATAAAATCGCCACTCACGGCTTTGAAATAACTAAAGTGAGCCGCCAAAAAACAATGGAAATTGGCTAAATACAGGCAATTGCCCCCCCTAGTAACAGGAAATGCTTGTCGGAGATCCATCGTGTTCACAAAGCCAGCTGTGTCTGCGATCAGCACCTGGTCGATTTACTTTGGTTTGTCAGGGGTAGATTCGGCAGGCTACTATAGACGCCCTATCAACTCTTTTAGGACATAAGACAATCCCAAAGAAGCATAGTTGTCACAAATAATACTTGGGGAATTAAAGAGACGAACATAGAGTTGACATTACATAGTAATATTACCAACAACACAAACATACAAATGTCACCCTAATCAACAATTAAATAGGAAAATCAGGCAAACTGCAATCTTTGTAATTGATGAGACACGGGCAATCTCATGGCCGAGAATTTTTATCCTCCATTCTTTGCATCAATAACAGACTGAGCCGTTGAGCAAATGTTCCGTCATGGTAAAACACACCACAATGGTCGTGTTAAAAAATAGTGTGTGTATCCCTCATTAACTCATCAAACTAGTGATCGCATATGGTAACGGGCAAGCGTGAAACCCAGGTTTCGTGTCTAGGCAATGTGTACTTTAATGTAACTATATATATAATATTATAATATATATATATATTAATAGTTAATATTATATTCTATATATAATATTATATATCTCATATATCTATATAGAACCTTGCTCTTTGCTGAGGTTTGTTACGTACGTAAGAACAAGTGTTTTGGCCCAAAACATCTAAAAAACTAACCGAGAGTTTTGATATCTATAATAATCTTTATATTGTATGATCGTCAACACTATGTGATGGAGGAGTTACTTCTTTGCTTGTGTGCCATTGGAGAAGTATTTATTCCTTCTTTATGCAGTATAAGGGCGCGTCGACTGTATGATGCCAGCGATAACAAAATTGCCCATGTTAGTACCATTATATGCTCCCCAACATTCCAGAACACTTTATTATTTATTATAAGTTCTTCAAATAATAGCGAGATTGGTTGCGCAAACGTGTCGATCGACCACCTGTGCGAATCGACATTCCTCGTATTGGGACACCCAAAACACAACTCGACTTCTCGACTACCCCATAGATACAAGTCTTTAGCATGAGGTGCATTTTGTGGGCACTCCGGTCGTGAAAATTGTAAGAGGCCCCCTGTGACCTTTAACGTGATTATAGCAATAGCAAGCACTCTTTTATCTTTGGTTCTTAGTGGTAATGATCCGCTTACTGTCCCCAATGTGCAATGGGTCAATTGCTCTACCTTTCTTCCTGCTTTTTTTGTGATTTTACTGAAGACTGTATTGATGGGTAACCGATTAAAAACACTGTCATCCGTAGTTTATAACGCTTCCATAGAGCAAAAGAGCGACGAACGTCCTCTCTTAACTTAAATGAAGTCACAATCCGATTAGCGGGAGGCAATTGTGTTTCCTTCTCACACCCTATTTTGAGTAAGAAAATTTCTATCGAATAAACCCATTACAATTCTTAAAATTATTAGCTTTTTTCATACCGATAAATCGAACCGTGGTGGCCGCTGATTATTCCCGACTTTTTGTGTTTAAAAGGTGCTTGTTCCGATTTTTGTTGTATCCGTGTTATCTACCTTGGTAGGAGATTCCCTGACACCCTGTCTCACAACGCCATCGGGTACCGTGGCGAAAAAAATCTTGCAGTTTTGATGCTAAGCGTGCTCATTGATATTAGCGAGCACATATTCACTACCTTGCTAATAATTGATGGTTACCCATTAAAACTCCGGCGTTTTTGTGTCATTTACGGAATGGATTTGAAGGCTGAAAATTTCAGAAGAATATGTAAAAATACGACGGAAACACGGCCTTCAGCCTGATAATAACACTTGATACATACTCAAATACTGTATCCGCTACTTCCGGGCCGGTTAATCATGAGGCCCTAAAACGATCGAAAGCACCTTTAAGAGAAATTAGAATAACTCCAGAGACGAAAGATAACTCTTCAAATCACAGAACTAAGCAGTATACCACATCAGAGCACAGAGAGAGGAATCCCATTGGGCAATATTCCGCCGTGATATGTTCTGTTTTAAAGCGAAGTGACGTCCCGGTATGAAAAATTTATTATAGTCGCTGGAGCTAACAGTCCGGCCGGGCTCCCATAGACGTCAACTCAATAGCGTGAAGCAAGTTGGCGTGAAAGTCAACCGAGTCCGATTTTGCCCTATTCTTTAACTGTATGCAGTCGGACTAAGGAGTCTGCTGGACTATATTATTCTACATTCTAACGACAACCGGTTAAGAATAGTTTGGTCCCCGGCGTACTCCATAGCCGGGGACAATGGGGACAAAAGGGCATCGATTCAGTTGTCTTCACGACCTTATTTTCACCTTTTTCCGTTACGTCGATGGAGCCCGGACTGTGGGCTCCCGCCGGACTATCTGCTTTGTTCAACAACCGGTAGACCTAATGAACTAACTTCAAACTTTGATAGTTGAGTGTCTTTGACATCACAATAAAGTATGCTCAGATCGTTTGTCCAAATGCCCTAAGATGTCCCACCCCATCCTAAGGACCTTTCACAGAGGATAGTCAAAGTGCACTTGGCCAGACGTTGTCCTCCAGGGCCAACCCAAAATGCAAATGCAGGAAAAACGAATCACGTGCACAAATAAATCTGAAAGTTCAGGTGAGGCAGTGCACGTATTGGTAATTCTTTCGCATTCTTGAACATGATCTGGAGAGTCAACAAAAGTCCATTCAACAGTATTTCCGGGTCATGGAAAAAGTCCTTACCTCTAACACTGCACTTAAGGGGGAATGGCCCCGATTTAACAAGTCTTAAGTTTTTTTCATCGTGATAGATGGCCTTCATTTAGCATTTTCATGCACACTTACAAACCCCAAAACCCCATCGGTAAATTTTGTGTCGCGCCGTATTTCAAATACCCTTTTTTTATGTAGAGCGAAAACGTGTTTTGCAATACCCATAGAGTAACTGTGTAAAATTTACTATTGTTGGTCAAAAGAAATACCAAAAAGGGGCACGTTTATCGCTCTAACATCCAAACCAAACACTCTTTTGCCCTAGATTTCACAGGGTAATGAGAAAAATATACTTTCCCTCTGAGACATAGAACCAAAATTTGGGACCCTTCTCCTTAAATCGTGGGGTCCCGGGACGAGGCTATGGCGATCGGGCAATGGACCCTTTAATTTCCATTACTTAAAGCCCCGCTTTAATGTTACATTACAAATCCCATAACCAGCTCAGACTTAACCAAATGGTACCGAAATAGAATACCTTGCACAGAATATCATTCGAAGGTATGGTTTAATGTCATACATTTAAATCAACCACACACAAAGCATGTAGTTGTAGGGATCCCTTTGGAATTTAACACAGTTGCCCACAAAATTTAATAACACTCTTAATCATCCATTGGCATGATTAAAAATTTTCCTGACTTTTACGTGACTGACCTTTTAATGCGCCGAGGCACGTTTATTGTGTGGAGTTGATGGTACTTTTGTGTTTACAACTTTAACTAAGTGTCCATTGATAGTACCGTTACCGTTTTAGGTGATCGGCCGGCCGCGTGGCTTTTTATGTGCAGCTGGCGAGTGGTGTGTGTCGGGCTGTATGATAGATGCGATTTTATAGACCATTGTGAAGATGGTAGTGACGAAGACACTGTCAACGGGTATATCATGATAGTTGGCTACGTCGAAAGTTAATCGCTATCCCAGATATTTAATAATAAGGATACCATTAGTCGTAAAGAATTTGAAAATCCAAACACACCAAATTCGCAAGATTCTAGGATGTGAAGAAAGCTCACATCACGGCATGCGCCCCCCTTTTGGAGCGAGTACTACTGTCCCTCTCTGTATCTACAGAACCGTTGGACCGTAGAAGGTTGAAGACCATCAAAATGTGCTGTGCATGCGGCAAGTAATACATGCTTTATCTCCAATGTCCAAAGTTTTAGATAATATGTCGAACAATTTCACCATATCGCGCCACTATCAATTATTGAATGAATCATAGTGGTTTTTTCATGCCAAAAAGGAAGGGGTTCACCATAGACCTATGATTTTGCATTTAAAGATCTTTCAGCAGCTTTTACCCTTGCCTTTAGGCTCTAGAAATTGAAAATACGGTTGGAAGTCGCTAATTCCCACCCTCGGCGTGCCGTCTGGTTTTCCATGCTACCGGGGCGTTGGGGTGGTCTTCATTTTTGCCTGTTTCATGGTCACAGCCTGCATTTGTGTTTTAGATTTTATTTAAAGACCCTTCAGCAGCATTAACTTGGGGGCTGCTACACGGGCTTTAACTTAACTTAACTTAGTCCCTATCATGAAGACTATAGTCCGATTTTCAAAAACGGTGTCATTTCCAGAATTTTGTTTCTTGGTTAATATGTCTGTTCAACCATGCTTTAATTGGAACAAACGGTCATATTTTGGTAGGAGTCGTGAAACTGCATTGGGCATATTAGTTTGCCATGCTTTCCATTATCTTTCTATAGATATTTTGCGTTGAACAATCGAAAATAAGGAGAAAAATTGATGTACCGAAAACCCACATCCCTAATTATAAAAAAAAATGACAAAATACGTAGCAGCTGAATTCTTCCGATATCAATGTTTCATTGTTGATACCATGTGTAGACATTATGTAATGATGTTTTCCTTTTCCCTTATGCTCACTTTATTTTTATATTTTTGAATACAAACCATAAGTGTCCGTGAAATCTTGTTGTATTACGTCATCCTTCCCAAAGCAGTTCCTAAAGTTTTGGTAAACTTCTACTAACTATAATGCGCAGTTGGAAATAGTGTTTGCTTCACTCACAATGACTATTAAAGTCTAGAAATGTTGCATGTGTAAAAAACTTCGACCTTTTAAGGAAGTGTAGTACGTTATCCAGATTCTCGCACCCAAACAAGCTATTTCAATATTGATCACGAGTGTCCAGAGATCTCATTTTCCGACCCACAAAAATTAATATAAACTCACTCACATCAGATACATCTTAGTCAATGGGAGACAGTGAAAAATGGTCAAAAATGTTACTACTTTTGTGTATTACTTATCGTTTATTACGTTGAGTGCGTTTTAGTTAACATCATCACTATAATTTGGCTATGATGATGATGGTGTCAATAATGTTCTCTGGAATAAATTAGTAGAAAGGTGTCTTATTTTGTTTATTATAAGTTCTAATTTTTTTCAGGCAGATCACATACTCAGATAACGTAATAAATAAACAAATTGTACTCATACTTGTTTGGCTTCAATGAGATCTCAAACTTTAACGTCGTACAAATAAAATTGTTCCCAGCCACCTCTCTGATAATGTCATCATTGGCATATTTTGTTGATATAAATTTGTAACGTAATAAACCTCCAGCCTTTTGCTGTACAAATGTTTTGTGTGCTACAGTGGTGAACTTAGAAAGTGTTTTGTTTTGACATATTATTTTTCCCGTAGTAGTTCTTGATCTTAATGTTTAAACCTAAACATACATTTTGAAGACATTTTTTGGGGGGTGTGTCTTCCCCCAAATGCAACCGTTTTCACTTGAAAATCGACCAATTTTTCACTTTCGTGGGACCATTGTTTGCCCCCCCCCCCCCATGAAACGAAAGGAGTAATTAAATGCGATTACTATCCCCGTTGAAATCAAATGGGTCAATAACTCTGTCAACTACAACGTCATAGACGGCTTGATTTTGGGAGCAAATACGCTGTTATAACAGCACGTCAAATGAACGGTTTTAACCTAATATTACCCAATTTTGCATCCAAGTCACAACATTTTGACGGGCCCGTGGCCATTTGAGAACGGAAGGAATATGAATTTCTTTTGGTGACCTACCCTTATCTACCCACAATTATCCCTGGGAGAGTTATGGGAAGCGGGAACCGTAGGTAGGGCTTTGGTGAATCCCTTCCTGTTTTGGCAGGAAACCTTACGAATTCATCCTAATTGTTCGTGCGCGTATGGGTGATCAGTGTTTGGACACTTATCTTAAAAACCTTTGACGTTTGGATATAAAAATTTTTACTGACCCCCCCTAATGTGGCCATTCCGCCCATTTTTAGTGGTCTCCTTCTCTCCCTCTAAGTCCAAGCGATCTGTAGTAATAACTGTCATAGGTTCTGGTACAGCTAATCAGAAAGGGTGGGCGTGGACCGGGGCGACGGGCCGACCAAAAGACGGGCGTGGGATCACAATTAGTCATGAACGTCACATTAATGTCGCGTTGCGTGTGGCATAGATATTTGACACTACAGCACAAACCATACTTGCATGTACTGGCATCGTGCATTCAATTAGTGGATCCTGAAAAGTTTAGCTCTGGACATAATGCATAAAAACCACCATTAGCTACAAGAGTATCGCAACACCTTTCCACACCTGATTCGCCATTGACCGACTGTACATAGTTATCCCTTTTTACAAAACAGTATTGAAATGTCCTTATTACGCAGAACAGAACGGTAATAAATTAGGGGATGCCTTTCAACGCTATGCAGTGAAGTACACATAATCGACATCGGATGTGGAAATGTCAATTGCAGCTTTCAGGCCTTCGCTAGACATTTTTGTCAGGGGGGTGTAAAGTAGAAAATGTTATTACTGCAGTAAGAGTCCCCCTGAAAGCGTAGTGAGCGTATAACAATGCAACTAACGGCGCACGTTTCGGGCCCACCTTAGGCCGTTGCAAATTTTCCTAAGTAAGATGCTCGTACAGGCCTTTTTTCTTGATCATTCGAACCAACTGCCCACCGCAAGTCGTGTTTGACCCACCGGCGCAAACCGAGAAGCCGGACGGTGCGGTACTGAGGCCCGCTTAGGGCCCCTGCCCGGGGGCCAGGCAGAGCTTGTTCTGCCAAAGAGAATTGCACATAGCGAGCGCCAATGTCTTGAATGGGGTGTGGTGCAGGAGCAGAGCCCGATGGGGGTCGGGGGTGAAGCCCCAAGCTCTGAGAAAAGGACATTCACTTTAAACATGAACGCATTCGTTACTGATAATGGATATTTATATCATGTAATACACATTGAGTAGTCCTTACCTGAGAGAGTATCACCCTGAGTGAGAAATCAGTACTGATGTAGCGATTCGTCATCATAATTATGAGACAAATGGGCCGAAATCGCTGGCCGGCCGCTATATTATTTTCCGTAGTTTACTTTGAATAGCCGCACGTCCTTTCAGTCACAGTTCAATAAGTGTATTACAAAACTTGATTATGTATGTCCATTTTAACGTATCTATTGTATTAATCGGAATGAACCTTTATTCCGGAGTTTTTATTGAATAAAATAACACCACTCGGCGCTATATTATTTTCCGTAGTTTACGTTCATGTGGCTCTGGTAGTGTATCTATCTGTGTGTCAAACTCATTTTTATAATGCCTGTTGGTTTTATATTTGGTGTATTTTATTGCTTACTATATTCTTCATGCTGTTTTACCATTTACACAGAGCGATCCGGATGACATCCCCCTGGGGGCACACTGATGAGACTTGTTGGCGCCCCTTTGGAATTGAAAATGGCACCCCATCCAGCTCTTCTTGAAGGTCATACACACATTAATAAGTTACTCCGGCGCAGCGATCCGGAAATTGTTGGAATTGTGTCGGCAATTGACCTTTTTGTCGCACACCCCTCCCCCAGTGAAAATGGTCTGAACCGCCTGCATGTAATTAATAACAATTAGTTTCAATTTCCCAACCACTAGCTTTATGACATCAACAGACGGTTTTGCCGCGCCCCTTTCCGTATTTTCAGCCCTTTCCTGTTGTTTTCTGTTTTGACGCCCTTATTATTCCCCTTTCCTCCATGTGCTTTTGCTTTTCTTTTCGTCCGTTTCCTTAAGCTATTTTCAACCCCGTTTATTTTTCTTTAGCTCCACATTCGTTTTCTATTTTGCGCCCCTGTAATTCCTTCAACCACTTTTTCTCAACCTTTGTTTCTTTTTAGGCGCCCCTTTCTTTTAATCCTTTCTCTACTTCTTTTTGCTGCACTTTTTTTTGTTTGTCTTATTCACTTTTCTTTCCAACTTATATCACCACCCCTTCGTTTCTAGCTAATGCTTTTGCTTTTCTTATTGTCCTTTGGCGCCCCTTACTATGTTTCTACGTCTCTTTTCTCATTTTTTTTGCACTGTTCGCCCTAATTTTTGTCTTCTAAGCTTTCCCTTACAGAGTCTTCTTTTCGCCTTAGCGTTCTCTATCTCTTTCCCCTTTATTGTCCCCTTCCTTTTACATTTTACTTTTTCTTTTCCTTTGCTCCCATTCCATCTCTAATTGGTTTTCTTTCGGTTTCCTTCCCCTTTCCTTCCTCTTCCCCTTTCCGTTTCCCCTTTTCTTCTCCTTCCTTCTCCCCTATTCCTGTCCCTTTTCTTCTCCCTTTCCTTCTTTTTCTCTTTTCCTTCTTTTGGGCGCCCCCTTTGGCCACCCGGGGGCCAGCGCCCCTTTGCCCCCCCTGATACGCCACTTTTATTCTCTTTATAACAGACATTTTTAAGAAATCAAAGCCATACATCTCGCATTCACTTTTCCAAATTAAACTGTGTTAAATTCCGAATTCGGAAACCTGGTCAACTACCTTTGTCCTCAAATTGGATGACAATCCAAATTTGATTACATTTTCTTGAGTATTTCTAGTGCAGTGTGTTGGCTAAGTTTGATAAATTAAATTTGGTTTTCCGAAATTTCAGGCGCCACACCGGGACACGGGTTTTGTGTGGGTTGTGTTTGAAAACAAAACAATGAGGATGTTAAGTATTATATATATTTTTCTCATAGACCTCTTTTTAAAACTCGGAAAACCGACATTAACTATTTGTTTAAACAGTTCTTTTCATTTCATTTACTAATGGTTATACACTTACCATTTTCCTTTTTCTCGTACTCTATCGCGTTCCTTCTCTTTTTCTGTGTGTGCTTCTGTCTGTCCCTCATTGTCCTCTCCTATTCGCTCTTCCTTTTCATTCTCTTTTATCTCAGGTCTCGTAGTACTTTCATGTGACAATGGAGAGTGTGTTTATAAGTCACGTTATTGATAAACGACCGAATTCTGATCACAGTGATGAATCGGTTGCCCTGTAGAAATCAACATAAATTTTAATGAAAATTGGTGAATTTGATTTTTGTAACCGAAAAAGACACCACAACAAAGATTGATTTATTTTGTATTTGGACATCGACATTCTTATTTGAAAGTATGCCCGGCGTACCAGGTTTGGTGACCTGGAGTAGATTACTATTTTTTTCCTAGAGCAACCTATTGGAGGGTTGAGCTGTCGATACTCCAGCGAAATGCCATTATCAGAGCATACTAAACATTCGTGTGTTGCACCTGTACATTGTGATTTCAGCTTCGTTTGATAACTATTGCGTCATCTTTGCATAAAGTAATGACTTTACTCTGGGGCCCCCTTGGTTTGTTTTACATACCTAACGTTAATTTTTATTGGGGAGGCAATTAGCCGCGACAATTACATTTTGACCCTGGTACCTCCTATAGGTTTAATTATTATACATGGTCAAAATACAAATGACTTTGAAAGTCGGTTTAGAACTGTACCACTGCATTCCGCCGCTTGCAGATTAAAAAAGTAATCTTTTACAATATTGGATGTAAATTTTCGAGTTACAAACTAAACGTCATGGTGAGCGTTTGACTCCTACAGGATGCTAGCGGAAGCCTACAGGATCGTCCGTTTCGAAACCACCCACGTGTGCGCCATCCCCACGCCCAATCTTAAAATAAACGTCATGTATGTAAAGAACCAGGCCAACTGTCATGCTATTATGAAAACAGTCCCAATCCTTTAGCCTCCCAGCACCTTAATTTACACCAGTGAACAAAGGGAGAGACAAAAAGTGAAAGAATCAAGAGCATTAAGTACTTAGGTTGCGCGGGTGTTCTATATAAGGAGTGGCCCTAATCAAATTTGATCAGCTCTCATTAATTCGCACATTATTACCTGTTGCACATAAAGTTTGATAGAATTTGTTTTACTACTTTTTATGGAATGCTTCAAGTGCGAGTATTTTTGATATCTAGGGTGTATATCGCCACCCTACTTGATTGATCTTTCCTTCCGAGCATATCACCATGAACTTAATTAACCTAATTTAGTTTTTCATGGGCAGGGGCAGACTGCTCCCCCCCCCCAATAAAACTGGGACGAAGGGGGGGGAAGCGAAAAATGGGGACGGGAAGAAGGTGGTAAAGAAGGGGAAGCTGGAGAGGGAGAAAGAGAATGGTGGGGGAGGGGAAAGGCCGTCTTCCCCCTGCTCCCCCGGACAACTAATGGGGACGGAGAAAGCGAACTATGGGGACAGAGAAGGATAAAATAATGTGAGGAGAGGAGAGAGCGAAGAAAAGGAAAGCGCATTGAAAAGAGAAGAAAAGGGAAGGGGAAAAAGGTAGGGAAATGGAAGAGAAGGGAAATAATGAGTTGTTTTTTGCGTGCGTGGCGCTCAGGCGACTCAGAATTTATAAACCGCTGGAAAAATATGGTCTACCAGGCTTATCGAGACGGACATAGTTGGTAACCCCCAGAAAGCAGGAAAACTTCTTGATCTTGCCCTCCCTGAATCAGCTCCAGGTCTGTTACGCGCCTGGCCGCCACCGCCTTTGAGTCGATGCTGAATACAGTCATCGCGGATGTTTCTCACCGCGTTTCGATGACCCTTTGTCTTCATTTGATAGTCAAGATGGACGGCTTCATAAAGGCCACCAGTCCCAGGGTCCGAGCTGTATCTTCTGTGCTCCCTACCGAAGCGAGTCGAGCAACTCTAGTGTGACGGTTAGGCGCTTGACATTATTTTGGTCATTCTCTTGCTGTAACCATGTTGAAGCGAATCTCGATTTACCGTTGTGAACTTTGAGTCACTCTCTCTTATCAGCACACCACGGCACGTGGCCTTTCCGTCTCTACACAGATTAACTTCGACTATCATCCGTCCTGGTATCAATCGTGGTCGTCCTGGATATTTTCGTGGCCTCAAATTACCTCTCGATGATGTCTAAGGATTTTACATACCGTACTCTGCGATATCCCCGAGGAAATCACGACTTGCTTGTTTGCACCGTTTCCGTTGGAGTGCAGCACTCTTGTATATTGAATGGCGTTGGACGAGGCATAGCCAGGAACCTCTTTGTCATTTTTGGTGGAAAGGTATCACCAACTCCGAAAACCGGCTCGTTCACAGCAGGCGTGGGCGGGAAAAGGAACAAACCAGCTACGTCTGGCCTTTATAGCTCCCAACAAAAGTCATTGTTACGTAAATTGGTTTGCATGGTATTTACTTCACCTGGGTATGGGGACTCCAATTTTGTAATCATTCAACCTACTCTAATATGATCATGTAGGCGTTCAAATAGAAATACGTTTTAAACATGGGTCTGAAAAATTCCACTTTATGGGGCACAGTTATTCCATAGTGTACATTATCTGGTAAACGGGGGGGGGTGGGGGGGGGGTGGGGGGGGGGGGGGGGGGGGGGGGGGGGGGGGGGGGGGGGGGGGGGGGGGGGGGGGGGGGGGGGGGGGGGGGGGGGGGGGGGGGGTGCCAACGAACATAAATACGTTTTTGGGTTTCCTACCGGAGTCTTTTTTACCGAATTCCTATCCCACAATGCCCAACGTTGTACGAGTAGATATGCATCACTCCGCAAGCTCGCGGTTTATGCGCCTCCTTTAAACTCCGCGCACATTTGTGGAGCATTACAAGCCATCAAAGAGTACCGTATGAAAAATTGGATATTACAGCACACGGTTTTCGCACAGTTATACGGCAAAATGACCGTATGACACACACACCATATAAGTTCTATGCGCTATGTATTTTTCTCGTACATCGTTGGTGCATGTGTGGATAGGAATTTCGGTAAAAAATGGACTTCCTGATGAAACCAATCCACGTATTACAAAATAGTGGCCTACGGACACGTGATTCTCCATTATTCTGATAAAAAACGCCAGCTGAATCTACTGATTTTTTGAACAGGTTTTGAGTCACAACAAGGAGACGACCGAAAGAAAAAAAGAAACTGAAATGCACTTTATTGATGGTCATGGCTGATTTGGGAAACCCTTTTATTTAATTGTACGAGCTCATTACTGATAAATTTCGTGATTTTTGTTAATCAATGTTTTTTGATCTTTTTGATTTTTGTTTGGTTGATCGATACAGCCTCTCGACAACTTCGTGTGTGGAAGCGCGATGCTCTATTCATCGGATGTGTGTGACCATACAGTTGAATGTTTAGATGGAAGTGACGAAAGGAACGTTTCCTGTAAGTTAGCTTAAATCCTATTTAAAGCACGCTCTAACGCAGCCATACCAACGTAGATTATTCGCCGCCGATGCCGCCGCCCTATTTTGGATATGACACATTAATTTCCACTAGTACCTATGTACAGTGTAGCAAACTATACATGTAAAAATAGAAATACCAAATGCGTATTATGGATTGCATTTATGGACAGTAATATACTGGGAATTTCAAAGATGAATGAACTGCATTATAACATTATGTAAAACTTCACGTGTTAACCTGAAAACAATGGCAGGAGTTGTCTATTTCGATCCAAAATTAACCATTAACCTTATCGCGTGTGTTAAGGATTAATTTCAACCAAAAGTGAAAACATGCGATTTGTGTTCTTCTTCTTCTGCGTATTGAGGCAGCAGCTAGCAGTTGTAAACAGGTGAGCAAAATCCCTGTGATGGTTGGGGTGTTTGAAGAAATCTGTATCCACAGGGGAAGAAAGTAGATAGGGCCACTCATTGAGAAGTGATCCGTCAGTCTGTGATGGAGAACCAGATTGGCAGGCTGGCGATGGCCGCCAGACCCCATACGGTGCATATTGCTAGTGAAGCGACCGACTCTGTGCGAACTACGGTTTAAGGTGACCCATTCCTGCGTGGGAGATTGCTGCCAGGTGGTAGTTTCTGTCTTAGGTGTAAGAGAGAGTTGATTTGGGTCGGGTGTATCTAGCCAGGCAGTATTCCATGGCTGTAAGATGTTGAAAGGGGAATGGTGAGTTTAAGCAGCGGCGTCGGCCAGAAAGGTCGCCGAGAGCGCAAGTATCTTCTACCGAAGTTGGTGTGTGATTCTTTGACAGTGTTATGCAGCAGGTGCCTTATTCAGCAGGGGCCTTATTCAACAGTTTATGCGTGTGGTGCTCTCTCCGAAGTACTGCAGGTGCCAAGCCGTTGAAAGCACTGGTAGGAATTCAGATGGAGTAGGACGAGGCAGCCAGTGATGGTTCTCAAGGTCTCGTTGAGTACTATGTCCAGCGTCTTTGTGTGAAAGATGTTGCACCATGCTGGGGCGATATCATATTCAGCGTGCTGTAGACCAGAGCCAAGGGCAGTGGTTGCGAGCGTAGGGTGTTGGCTGCTTGGACCACCCCATGAAGAACCAGCCAACTCGGCACAGGAGGTTATTCCGCGAAGATACCTGGCGCACATACGGACTTCGAGGTGCTTGTCGCAGTAAGCTCCAGGTCAAGCTTCACTCCCACGTAGGTTGGTCTAGGATTGTATGGCAGGGCGCTCCATTGAGTTGATTTGAAGCTGGCGATGAGCTCTTGGGGTTGAGGTGGAAGGCCAGTAGCGCGTGGTTTGGACTTCGCTCAGCTTCAGTATCCAGGTCTTGAGGTATGATGCAAGTAGGGCCATTGTCTGTAGTAAGGTGCTTTCTACTTCTGTCAGATGCTGTCGAGTGGAGGAGCGGCAAGATCGTCGGCTAGCCATATTGTCTAGATGTTGTTTGCGGGGTAAATCGCTTGAGATACAAGTTGACCAGCAGAGGAGCCAGTAAGATCCTTGTGGTACTCAGTTTCTCAGACACGAGCAGAGACTACTCTGCCCATCACTTGTCTTGAGAATAAATGCTCGGTTTTGACGATCTGTTACATATGAATTGTGCAAGGTGACAATCCGGGATTGTCCTGCGAAGCTTGAGTGCAGGCCGTGCCAAACGGTATCGTATGCTGCAGTAAGGTCACCAAGATGACGCAGGCCTTGCGGCGCTTTTCAAAGCTTTCCTCAAATCATTTTGGAGTTTTACAATAAGATGGCAGGTGATTGTTGATTACTTCGAATAAAATGTATTTTATCGTATTTCACTGGTGTTAGGGTGTTTGCATGGCAAATCAAAGGAACGTTACATGAAAAACAAACGGTGATGCTTTTCTATCGATGTATTACACCAATCGGGTTTACACATGCAAAACCTCACTGGCAGCCATAGTGGGGGCATCCTGCTTGAATTCACCCAAATGTGAAGATTAAGTGTAGCTTTTTGCATTCATAGCTTATAAGCGTGGTACAGAGTACAAAAGATTTGGTGAGGTTTTGGGTTGGAGGCCCCCAGTAAGGCGGATCAATTGACCATCATTTGGTGGGTCGGTCGGATTTGTCTATATCTATAGGTGGATCGCCCCACTGGTTTTCTGTGCGGTAGCGGCGAATGCGTCTCTGCATTGAACGATAGCTGATGCTCCTCTAGAGCCCATGTGGAGCGGAAGAGTGACGAACTGAACCTGTAATGTAAGTGTAAACAAATTATATTACAAATGGCTTAAACTTTCATCACTATTTTTCATTTTTCCGTTTGTTTTCTTTCATATCTCATCGGTCCAATGCAGTATATTTTACAATATATATTGTGGTTTCAGTTATTATTAAGTTGTTTAAAGTTACCGTGTACCTTTCTCGCTTCCCCTACGATACGTCTATTTTTATCTTGTTTCTTTTCTTTTATTTCTCTCTTCTCTTCCCCCTCTCTCTCAGGTTTCGTCGTATTACTTTCAAGTGACACTGGCGGAATGTGTTTACCAGTCCGACATATGTGATTTACGGCCAGATTGCTCTGATCACAGTGATGAAATTGGTTGCTCATGTACGTTGTAGGAATGTAGAACAATCAGATCGCAAAATTTTTTGCCCCCTTTTTTTCGCTAGACTACATATTGATTTTTCTTTGTATCACTAACACGGAAACGTTTTCGCTTTAACCGATACTAAATCATATATGGCCTACCCCATTTTAATTCTGTGCGTGCATTATGTCAAACACATAATAGTTATTGAACTTCACATACAATACAATATAATAATAAAGGCCCAATTTTATTGAAAAAGTCTGGGGATAAATGTGTTTCCTCTTGTTTTCCTTCAAACTTTCTTGTCTTGATTCGGCCTCTTTTTCACCCCTATTCACTGCCACTCGTACTCCAACATACTTTCTTCTCCATGATTTTTATCTCTTATTAGAATGTAGGAGCTACTAAGCGAAACCACTGGCCTTTGATTAGCATTCACGAATTTTGTTGATCACGGTTTTGGTCAGTTATTTTTGCGTCACAGGCAGCAACACACCATCTTACTTCCAATGTGGAAGTGGAGAAGTATCTATTCTGCAATGTATGTGACTCACAGTACTAAGACGTTTTGGAGCGGTAGTGACGGAACGAAATTGTACTGTTAGTTAAACTCGTTACCAAACGTAAGCATTACTATTTCCTAAGTTGAGGGCGCATTTTGCAGTGCTGCGATTTTCATTATCACCCCCGTTATCGAACTAACTCTTGTACGCGAATTTTTGCGGATACTAACTAAAGATTTAGGCTTCCCTAGACAAGTAACTTACTCTAGTTTGTTGGCACTCGAACTGAGGTAGTAGAATCCTAATGATTCTACAGAATTTTTTAGCGAATATATCGTCATCTTAATGTAGGATTATGTGGGATTTCACATGTCCCCAAATGTCCAGTGACTTACCTAAGGTATCGCTATACTTTCTGCAGGATCGACCTTCTGATTTCTATCGGAAGTGGCGAATGTGTGTCCCTGCGTATCGATGACAGATGTAATGGTATAGAAGACTGTGAAGATGGTAGCGACGAACTAGACTGCATATGTGCGTTTATTTCAATTTGTACGGTTGTCTTCAACCTTATAGATTGGAAGCGGGTACCCACTGGTTTACATTTTCATTAGCTGGGTCAGAGGCCTGATATTAAGCACCGGCTAAACCTACAAGCAAAAGAATTAACCACAAAACCTAGGATTTGAATTGTACTTATTTGGGTGAAGCACCTATTATAGCCTCACCTTGCATTACTAATGTTCACACAACCGTGGACGGCAGTCGAATGTGCTTGTTCCGATGCAATTTCTATGGTGTTCTCTAATTGATATGAGGGCCTGGCACTTACACATAACGCCCCATCAAGTACCGTCGGGAACAAACTTGCGAGTGTTTGATGTACACGCAGTAATCATGTTGCAAAAGGCCATTTCCATACTGTGGGCAATATTGGTTTGGTTAACCACTAAAATTGCGGTTTTTGTTTATATCGGGAAGAATGGATTTGAGGCTCAAATTTCAGGACGACAATGGTAGTACATACCCTTTCATCTGATATCAAATCGATACTACTTCCGGGGTAAATCGATGAGGTCCGCAAAAGACATCGTAACCCGCACTGGTTAAACACAAAAACAAATTAGCCTTGTGCACAAATATCTGATTTTTTATATAACTCATTCATTTTATTTTTGTTAAAAAGCGATTGGTCTCCAGGAACGTGGATTTTGCAGAACAATTACAATGGGTGATCACAATCAATTAACACAAAATGTTCTTAAGTATTATTGGGACACGACGGTCCAGTTTTGTTCACGATACGCTTATCTCCTCAACGATAATCTTTTCGTAATTGGAATCGTGACCAACCCATGTTTTATCGTTGTGAAGGCAAGCTTACACACTTTAGGATGCTACTTCTCAGGGGGGGCAGGTTCACGATACGGCGACTGATAAAGGATTTAACACACACCTACTTTTAAACAATCCACACAAGGCATCTCTGTCGACTGACCCACTTGAGTCTTTAGAATACGTTATTGGGCCTACTTCATTTTCTTGCCACTCACCGAATTAAAACTCACACGTCCACTAGGCGGTGATCACACAAAAAAGCTCTGCGCTATATCGTATATTCGTTACCGTGTACACACAGTAATCATTTTTTGTATTGGAAATCCTTCCAACACACTCCATTTTACAATATTAAACATGAAACCAAAATCGACTATTCTGTCCCACACAAGCGAAAAGTAAAGACAAACTTTCTGGTGCTTCATAGGAAATTTTACTTCAAAAAGATCAACATTTCGAGAACTCGCTTAAAACAGTAGACGTTTTGTCACTGTTTTGGACATTGTGCTCGCAACTAGTATCCCCAATTCCTGGTCAATGTTAATAAATATGCCGTTGACATGATACAATTGGCAAAGTTTTACACATGTCGAAAATTTACTAAACCCGATGTTGTTCTTGTCGATTCATGATTTACTTTCAGTTTTGTTCGAGAAAAATACTATATATAGATCATATATATATATCTTAATTACCAACACACCACAGCATACAAACAACTATATCACATTGCCTCTATCTGTTTATTTTTTTTCTGTTGTTAGACTTCTTTTATGAATGGTGGTAGGCCTATTTATTTAATCTATAAAGGTTTCTTTGAACATATAACTTAAAATGTTAACCCCGCCCGTTTGACAGTGAATATTTAAACCGAAGTACAAAACAAAAACCCTTTTAATGATTTTAGCAAACAATGGCGTCACTAACTATAACTGTAAATTATGTATACTGATAGGCCCTACATGCAATGAAATTTCGTGTCAGTTTACAGTGGGCATGAGTTTGTAAATCGCAATTTCCTGTGGCCCGGCCTCTTTTCTTATTTCGTGCTAGGATTTTAACACTACACAATAATCTTTCTAATTAAACGGACAGCTTTTCTAATAATATTTGGCATTTGTACCACTTAACACCATCACCACAATATCTTTCTTGAACTGACTCTTTTTCAAGAATGGATTGTAATTCAAGTGCATATTTAAATAATGTTTACCTTTGTTAGAAATTTTGTAATACCAATGAATCTGACCCTTTTCTAAAATGATATGTGCTTGTGCTAATATTTTACACCGACCTTAACTCATTTTGGTAACTGACACTTTTCTTAACTCATGATTTGTGAAGTGGCAAAGGAATTTAACACCATACTCTCTTTCTTGAACTGACCTTTTCTAACTCAATATTTTGTTCTGTGCTCGGGATTAACACCACACAATACAGCTTTTGTGAAACGACGATTTTTGCAAGTTGATTTTAAGTTCAAGCGCATTCAAATAATATTTTACTTTCTAGGATTTTTACGCCTCTTCTTATCATACTTTCTTCCTTGAAACTGACTCTTTTTCTAGAATAGTTTTGGCTTGGGCTAGTGGATTTTAACACAAAGAATACTCTTTCGTAGAACTGACGCTTTTCTAAACTATTTTTGCCTGTGCTAGGGACTTACACCACCTATCTATATTTCTATAAACTGACGCCCTCTTTCAAGCGTGATTTAAGTTCAAGCTCCGCCCCACACTGCCTGATCCCGTGTGACTCCACCGAGTTCAATGCACCCTACCACCACCGATCACCCCGCACATCTCCATTGGTAAGCACGATACGCTGCAATGCGTGCCCGTATATTCCCGAAGTTTCCTCAACGGTTCGCCTGATCGCCTAGTATTACTATTGCTATAAAGAAATCAATTTATTGGCAGCAGTCTCCATTCAGTAATGTGTTTACCTCTGTTAAAAAGGGAATTATTGTCCGATAATTAAGGATTAATGTTATAAGCATATTTACATTTGAATTCTTATTGTTGAATTCTAGAACTACATGTTTTAAATTATTTAAATAGTAATAAGGTCAGTTTTTTTTTATTATTCGCTTTAAATTCGTTTGCATAACTTAATATGAATTCCTAGCCTGTTTCGAAATGAACTGTTTTAGCCTATTATAATTTTTTAATCAATGGTGATTAATTTAAATATCAAAATTAAGTAATAATTCCACGCCTAGCATTAAGATTTAGATTTTAAAATTAATGTGTGATATAATACTATTTTTATAGCCTACTAGACAATTCTAATATTACCAAATACATTTGTTTATTAACACAAGTCATTGCCTCTCCATCTATCGAATTTACTAATTGTGATATTATGGTCGCTAGGTTTACGTTATACCGTTCCAAACTAATAATACGAGGTTGACAATAATGCTCCTCACTACTTATCGCCGTACAATACGAATATTACCAAAATTACAATATTAAAAAAGTCATCAAGGATCCACTTTAGAAACGCCAATTCTGGTGAATCTGGGTAGATTCTGACCAAAATTAAATTTTAATATTAGAGTAAGAATCGAACCTCCTTGCTTAACTATGCTTTAACTTAATTCAATGAACCCTGTCGCGAACATTTTGAATGACACGAGTCCGTGAAAAATTCCATTTTTAATAGCGCATGTTCAAACCTAGTCTATTTGTTTAGTAATGTTTGTAAATGGCAAAAGGGGCCGGGGGGGGGGAGAGAAGTATGGGGGGATGGGGGTGATGAAGTATAATTTTTGTTGGATTTCGGCCCATGCGCATCAGAACATGATCAGAAGAGCCTACGAGCTAAATTGTTACCAGCCGAAAGCCTAAGCATATTGGTGCACATATGCACTCGATCAGCTGTACTTGAAATCGGTATCACAACTCGCGGTAACAAAAGACCGTGTCAAGTGAATTTATTAAACCGGCTCGAGTGGATCCAAGCTAATTGGGGGTATAATACGGAGCGACGATACGGTACGATAGCTGTTGCCCATTTTTGGTTTGCTGAGTGGAGTAAAATCATCGTGCGCTTGTCGTGCCCTCTTATCGATTCGGTTACCTCAACTGTCACGATAAACGTATCTTTGCAAACTGGAGGTCGCTCCTTAACTCTAATTTAGTGATTAAAAAATCAGCAATTAAAGTCCTTTCAGTTCACCGCGATGCAAAGAACAAAGGATGCCAGAGATGGTGTTGCAAGAATGCTACCCGGAAGGTCGGACAATATGTCACTAAATATCTCAAGGAGTATAATGGAAACGCATGACACACTACAAACCTGTGTTTAGGTGGGCTACCATGTTGTTGGAGCACAATGATGACAACAAATTGACAAAGACGCACGGAACTAGATATGATGAATGATTGCATTTTGCCAACGTTATTGAACGCAACGCTACCTGTAATTGTGAACTTTAATCCCCCGAGTGGAACTTTAATCTCAGACATTTATGTCTATGATTGTAATCACCATTGTTTTGTGTTGGACATTCCAAATTCTTGAACCAAGCGTTTTATTCAACAAAATAAAATCACTGTAAAACGCCAGAGCATACACAATCCGGTTTGGGGAACATACGTGGCTATCCGACTAAATGCAGCGTGGAGTGAGTCAAACCAATAGGTTGTGCATTTACTAATGTCAAAAGTTCTTTTTCCTGTTAAAAAACAAGATATCCCACAAAAGGAATTGAACCGAAAAATAAGGATGACTTAAGCCTTTTTTTTGGAGGGATTTGTTTCACTTGCAATGATGTGGTAGAGGACACGCCCATTACAATGATGCGGGATATGATGTGCGCAGTCCATGCTATTGGTATTAGTAGCCCTCTTCCTATTGGAATTAGTGATCCTCTTCACATGATTTGAAATCAGATTAGGTTCCTGGAACGTCACACTTGTTTTAGACATGACCTCCCAGTGAAAGTTGTATCCATGTTAGGGAATGAATTTTTGTTGAGGGAAGCTTCCGATATCTCATCCAAGCTAATGATTATATCATCGGAAATCAGCTATGTTGCAAACTGCACCTTGCACCATGCCTGGCAGATCCCTGGGAAAGTCCTCGTCTATCTATTTTTCTAGAAATGTTTCTGAGCATGTAACACAGTGCATCATCTCAATATAACCACTAGAGGAATTCCATTGTTCTCTTGCTTGATGAAATACGGTACTTTCCATGCGATGAATCTTTTCTTAGTTACATAGAGAAATATTTAAATAAAATATTTACTGCTTAAATAACATGCCATTAACCATGTTCACTCGACCGGCTAATCCTAAAGGATTAGGCCTTATTTACGGGACGTTCCCAATGTCAGAAAAGCAACCTCGTCATGGTTCCAGTCACAATGACTATGTGTAAGAAGATTTACTTTACCAATATATAAATTCAAAACAAATGATTTCAAGGCCTAACTTAAATCTATTTGAATCACTCCCAAATACACAAATTTGTAACAATGCACAAAATTATTATATTTCTTACCTATTTACAACCCACCATGACATAATCATTAATTACTAAAGTTCAAAGTTTTTGTTGGGTGCGCATCAGTCTCTTAGAATCGGTCCCCATATAAATCTTGGGACACAATTCTTTCTGGCAACTGTCTATCAGTAGTTTCGCGAAATCGCAAAAGTCCTTTTGGTCTATACCGCCGACTTAATATTGAAAGTTGTAGACCTTGGCGAACTAACTGGCATCTTGTATAATATGTCCCCAGGTACTCATGCCTTAAGGTGACTCCTTTTAGAGGCCAAACTTGGAAAATAACAAGATCCTGCTGGTATTCTAATGTTATACCTTGTTTTCAAAGCATCAAATTTTGTGGCAGCTCTGACAATTATAATAGCGACTTTCCAGAATTGTAATAATAAACATAAATGTGTATAACTAAACTGTTATACATGTTCTCCACCTTCTGTTTGAGAGTTATACACTCGCTGAAATGTCTTGTCAACTGGCAAGGAAAAAAGAATTGTAACAGAAATTTGTCCTAGGCAAATATCCCATGATGCCAACAAAACAAGGCGAAGGACAAAGTCGAAATTTTGCTGGAACCTTTTCGTTCGATGGAACCACGTTCGGAGAATCCAAATCTAGACCTGATATCTTTGGACATAGTCAATTTACACAAAGTCTATTGTTCATCAACAGAGTGAAAACTTGCTTCTATAAGGTAAATACAAAGACCCTCGGTAAAGTGTTTAGAATGAAGAAACATAAGACAATCGCTCCAGCATTGTTCTCTGACTGAGGACATCTTCTGACATGTTCTAACTCAAGGAAGATTTTCAACTCTCCTCCATTTAGAACTAGATCAATCAGATAAATCATGCTTATTACACAACACTAGTTTTATATAATATTTCAGTTCTCCTAACTCATATTTATGATGATTAAAATTTACATGATAATTAATATGATAATAAAACAATAATATAATATTATGAAGTCTGTCACACTTAACACACTGATCATGGCTGCCAACTGTCCCGATTAACACCCCCCCCATTCGGCACTTTCTGGCTCTGACTCATTCAGTATGTCTAATGACGTACTCAATGAGTCTGAACGGAGGGAGCCATCAACTTTCTGTTGTTTGCACCTACAGATGACTGACAACAAGAAAATACGTATTTACAAAACTACAGATATTCACGTATTCAAAGGTAGAGGTAACCTTTTAATTTTAATATGCCATTGGCATTCAACCCGATGTCCCTTTAATCTAGTATAGTGGGGGCCTGTAGTGAACAGATCGTATGTGCGTGTGCAAACTGGATAAAAATTGGAATTTTGGTACACAAGTACTTTATACAGTGATAATCAAAAAAATTGATGGAAGCACTTGCCATACCCCATTCCTGGCCCCCCAGCTTGGATTTCAAGGTTACACAGGGGTAAAATTTTTAAATGTTCCGATTGGTATAAAAGCACACCATGATGCTTGTATGTTTACAAGGAATTCCAAAAAAGGTATAGTTTATACTACCGGGTGGCTTATAGTTTTGGACTTATGGGTAAAAATCTTAAAAATGGAAAAAAAGTCATTTTGTTGTACGGTTTTTTTGGTCACAAAATTAAAAAAGTTGCTCCAATGTTTGCTAAAATGTGGTTCAAATTGTTGCTTTAGTCATAGAATGAAATATGAGGATAGTTTTTACTATCTTAAAGTGGTGGTTATTAACCAAAATGGCGATAAAGTCAACAGATATTGGCAGCTATTGGATTTCTGATTGACCCCGTGACCCCTATTTGTTGTTGGATAAAGTGAAAAATAAGCATAACCAGTAAGCAAACTAAGGCCCTATTTCAATCCTTTAACTAGGGAAAAATTTTGTAACACCATTAGTAACTGAATCAAAGAACTTTTAAATTGACCCATGTTACACACTAAAAGTGACTTTTCACCATTTTTACGTTTTTACCCTTGTAACTCTGAACTATAAGTCCTAGATAATGTAAACTATACCTTTTTGGAATCCTTGTACAACAGCCAAACACATGGTGTGCCCGTGTATACACATTCGGAACATTTTAAATTTTTGACCCCTGTATAACCTTGAAACCAAGCTGGGGGCCATAAGGGGTGTTGGCAAGTGTTTCCATCAAATTATGGTATCAAATGCCTAAAAGTACGTGTGGCAAAATTTAACAATTTTATCCGGAAGCGCACACCTTTTCACTACGTCCCCTGCTAAAGAGAGCCAACATAATCGGCTGGCAAAAAACATGTAAACATTGCAATATGATTTTTCCAACGTCTCGCAGGAAAAGCGATAGGGATTCGTTCCTTAAAGGTGCAACGAGAGATGTGAGGAAACCCAAATATTGTTTCATAATAGTAATTTGTATGGACTAGACACTCAATAGCTTTTCTTACCTTTTATTTGGCTACAGAAGTACATTAAAAGAGAGAAAAAGTGAATTCTGATTTGCTTATATGTCATATATAAAAATGGCTGAATTTCGTTGGCTCCTATACGACAATAGAAATTCAAAATGTTTGGTACAAAAAAACCTTTCTCAGCTTAATCCTTCAGATGCGGTGTTTTGGATAGAAAGTTTTACACCAGGGCCACTTGCCTAGTTTTATTCTCTATCTGCATTTTAATAGGTCATTCATCAAAATCAGTATCAATGAGACAAATGGGCAATGTGTTTCCGTTTGGGACGTTTGTGATAGACGGCCGGACTGGTCCGATATAGTGACGAAATTGGTTGCACCTGTGAGTTTAATTACACTAACTTGCATTACAAGCATGTAAACATATTTTGAAAACGGAGTTGGTTTTAAAGAATAATTTCCGATTAACATGACGCATTTTATCAAGTATTTGTTTGATTTATAATTGTTACTTCCCTATATATAAGGAATTGTGATTTCATCTTTACGGAATGTACATGTATAATTTCTCAAAAAAAGGTAATTTCAAGTCTCAAAAAGTATTCAAGCTACATCAGGCATAAACATGTTGGGAACGTTCTTTATGTTTATGCCTACCTGAACATATATAGGCAGATGATACGGTGTCTTAGCTTCAGTGTGAGAGCGGTGTGATGCATCTATCATCCAGCGTTTGTAATCATATGAAGACATGTTTGGACGGGCGGTGACGAAAGAAAAGAAATGTGCTATGTAAGTTACCATACATAGATTTGGTAGAATTAGAATATAACCGCGCTTTAACAACAATAAGTGTGGGTGACACACACGGATAAACGTAAAAAACCAGGTAATAATATATGCAAAGGTGGTAATGCAAATACCCTAAAGTGGAAACAACACAGTTTTAAGGACACCTTTTGGAAAGTAGCCATGGATTGGTGAGTTTTTTTATTTTTTTATTTCGTGCCCTAAACAGGGCTTTTATTGGAATCTCTTGGCAGACAAAAAGGGTAACACAGACAAACATCTAAAACAGGAAAAAATAAAGCTTAAAAAAGAAGAAGACAAGGCACATGGTTTTATAACTATAGCGTACTGATAATTACTCTTATGTTACTGACACAAATTAATATATGGATTTCACTCCATGATTCAATAGGCACCCATTTTTTTATGTGAATATGTAACTTTGATATTCTTCTAGCCACCGTAATATCAACTTCCGATATAAAAATCATATTGTTCAATGCACGAAAAAGACGGTAATACTCCGCCACATTTACATCTATAAAGGTTACTGACGACTATGAGGAGGAATTGGGTTTGACTAATTTCAAGTTTGGTACCCCCTTATCGTACACACCACTATACCGTGTCCCAAAAAAAAACCGCAACACTTGGTGGCAGGGCGCCATAAGTTTTGAAAAAAACGCACGTGACTACTTATTCTTGTTGTAAGGTATAAGATTGGGCCGGGGACTGTTAGCTAATATCCCCTTAAAAAATCATAAAGGTAAAGTTAATATTTTGAAGGTATGACCCCAGAAATCAAGCATCCTGCAGGACCCATTTACCCAATTGCAGTCGCTATGAAACTACTACAAATTTACGGCAATGTACGTTTTGCGCCCAGAACCACAAATATGAATCTCGAAGTCCAACCACCATTTCTTTTTTAAAGACAGCTACTGCAACAGAATTAACAAATTATGAATGTTCCATGTTAATAACAGCTAAAATGCATTTAACACACTTAAAAATCGAATTAGGAAAGTATGATCAACAAACGCTTCGTATTGTCCACAATAAGGACAGCTAATCAGTCATCATAATTTTGTTGTGACGGCACCAACAAAGACTTATCTCACCCAATATTTAATGGACAGAATGAATATATGATATTGGTATGAGTTTGTGTTGAAAACATAGGTTTTACTTTCATAAAGTTGAGAATGTAACTGTTTTCAGTAACAAGCAAGTTGCAGCACCAACGCATTATCATTTTATGTAATGTGGGGTTTGTCTAGTGACGTAGTATAGTTTTATATGGCTGGGAAAGATATTTGGACCAATTAAATTAATGTTTATTATTATCGTGAGTGTAATAATTATGTAGATGCATCATTTTGACCAGTTGAAGTGTTCTGCAAGAAATTGGCAAGTAAATGTTGAATGCAATCAATATTGTATTGACATTCTGTTCTTCATGGCCAGTCCGGGTGACAGTCTGTGGTTACCAGCTCATTTTTTGTTGTTAAAATGGGTTCTGCAGTACTTGATTGTTGGGGTCATAATCTTAAAAAAAATATTGACTCACCTTGATGAACTTTTCAGGGATATTAGCTAACAGTCCCATCTTATCTTCCAGCAAAGAATAAGTAGTCACATGCTGTTGTTCAAAACTTAGGGTGCCTGACACC